>JAWWLR010000158.1:65313773-65325053 GCA_035041075.1 Acraspis erinacei | reverse complement strand
TATCTTCTCTTAGCGTAATGCTAGAAATTTGTGGGCTTTTCTGACATTTTTATATTTTCTTTGGCTTTTTAGTTATACAAAATGTAAGATATCAAATCGATATACTTAATATTGACGAGTCTGTAAAAACTATACTAAAAATTATTTTTTTATGTGAGAGATACGTGTTAAACTGAAGGGTGTTGCCCCACCTCTAAATATAAATTTGGTCAAAAACAAAAAAATATGTTATTTTATTATTTGAAGAAATTTATGAAAAATTATTCAAAATTATTTCTACGAAAAAAAGAAAAATTACGCTTTTTCCTGTATAACAATAACTTTTCTTTTTTCTACCTCAAATAATTAACTTAAGATGCCTTAAGAACAATAAATTGTGAATGATTTTATTCAATTTCTTTCGTTATTCATTTTAGTGAAAGCAAAAAATAGCAAACTTCAAACAAAATTCTTCTTCTACAAAAAAAAACTTAAATTCAAGCTAATTCTAAAGACTACATCTTACACAATTAAAAATTGCTCCAGAAAGTTATTCCAAATTTTTCGTTTCTAATAAAAATAATTTGTCAAGCTTTGAAAGACAATTTTTTCTCTTCCAAGGCTTGAGGATCTGGAATTTATGTATTTCTAAAATCTCATCTTGTAACATTGTATCTTTTGGAAAAAATTATTCTGCACTTTTTTCTCAATCAGGTTATACGCGCTTCAAACGTTAATTCTTTTTTTCAAAAGGTTATAATCTCACGAAGTATGCCTTTCGAATTTAAAAATACTTTAACGGTTGGGTTTTTTTAATCTAACATCGCAGAAGTGTAACTTGTGGAAAAAATTATCCCAAAATTTCTCTGTAAAAAATAATCATAAATATACAGGAATAAATTTTAAATTTGATCTTTCTCAAGCTTTGAACTATAGTTTTTAAACTGTTTATCGAAGAAAGATAAAATACATGGTAACTTTTTTCAAGAAGTATATCTCAGGGACCTACATGGTTTTTTAAAATTTGGAATTTTTTATCTTCTAATATTCTCACCCCTCAGAATTAATATAATTAAAAAATAAATTAAAACATATTTTTTAATTTTCCATACAAATGGGTTTTGAGGTTTTATTATTAAAAATGTCTTCAGGGATAGGTTAAATTTCGTCTTTAAAAAAACAAACAAAAAACGTATGTTTATTTATTAGCTCAATGTAAACATTTAAAGGGGTGTGTCGAGTTGAGACAAAATATTTAGATTTTCATTGACGCCTTTAAGTTCCAAAGAATTACAAAATTATATACAAAATAATATACCATATATATTATATACCATATACCATGAAATTCAATTTTTCAGTGAATGAAATTGGCTGCTGATAATTAGGATTTAATAAGAATTGCAGCTTTTATATATAATTATTGTAGCTAAAATACAATAATCCAAATAAACTTCCTTAAATAATTCCAACCTAATCAATATCTTTCTAAGGGAAGCTTATAGGTTCTCTTTCGAAATTCGTTTGGAAAATTTTATAAATCATGATAACAGTTTGATGAATTAGATGGAATCTAAGTAAAGTACGTTCCGGATTACATAGTTTCGAAGTGAAAAGCTAAAAAGTTTTAATTTTTCAGTATTCAAAGCTGACAGGTTATAAATTTATAAATAAAATTAATTAATGAAAAAATGCCCGTCTGAAATTTTCTTAAGCTGATCCAGATTGTAGTTCATTTTTCTTGTGTCATTTTCTGTCCCCCTTAGAGGCACAAATAACCTTCAAATAAAAAAGCTATAATTACGTTTAATGATTTGATAGTCTCCTTATACTTGATTGATGACTGCATCTCTATCATATACGATTTTAATTTAAGGAAATTAATTTGCTATATTTATATTTTCCCCCTCTGGATGAATTTCCGCCTAAGGATATTATGATCTCACGACGATTAATTCTTCTTCTTTTGAGATCTCAATCTTAAAACTTTAGTGTTGAAAAATTGAATTTCATTCCGGTAATAAAAATATATCCCAAAGGGAATTTACATGGGTGTTTTGAAATACTATAGGTATACTGAAATCAGAGCTTATATGTGTGGATAGTGCCCATATAATATGGACAGGTTAACACTGACATATATATAGTACCGGCTTTAATCCACAATACATCTATGACCTTTAATTGGCTCCATGAATGGACCTCATGCTGAAAACCGGCGCTGAAACGGCAAAACTAAAAAATTGATTACTTGTGTCAGACGATCGAAGTACAAAGTTGTCACGTGTGTCCTTCAGTTTTCTTTTATTGAAACAAACACAGCCTTTGAGATCAGAGATAACATTTCCGTCAATTTCAACTCATTCACTCCGAAAAATGTTTGTTTGATGTTTGTTTGAAATTTCAAACAAATTGTAAGTGAATTATACATATTCTAGCTTTGATATGGGGTCAAAAAAATGTTCGTTTGATTCAAACTAATTTTTTTCTGCGTGCGCATTCTGAAAAAAAATCATTTGGAATGTGAACTTCAAATTAATTTTTTGGCTAATAACTTATTTTATTTTAGGATTAAAACCAGATTCTTGAATTTACTGATACTTATTTGATTTACTAAAATAAAAATTCTCATCACATTTGTCTTTGACGGTGTAAGTTTGTCAGTAAGCTCGATAGTATGTATGTAATATTTGCTTTAAAAAAAAGGTGGTATGCGCATAAACGATCGAAATGTTTTTGGGCGTGAAATAACAGAAATTATTCAAGTCAAAAACCGTTTACGCATGCGTTCCATATAATATTTTTCTAAATGGTATGACAATTCGAGTTTGACCTTTGTTGTGAATTTGTTAATTTTTAAATAAAAGTATCTAGAAATGTATTTTATAATATATTATATTATTTATATTCAAAATTTAGTCCGATTTTTCAGAAGTTCGTGTGAAGTTCTTGAAGTTCAACAAAATTCTGTACATCTAGCATAGGAAAATCGAAAGGAATAATTTAACTGAAATTTTGTGAGCTATAGAAAAAAAAACATTTTCGGTGTGATCAGATGCAGAAAAAAATGCTCCTAAACTTACAGGATCTTCAGTTAAAATAGGGACATCATAGCTTTTCTGCAAAGATTACCGAATTTTCTGCAGAGTTTACATAATTTTATTTTATAAATTTACGGATAATTTCTGTAACATATATTACTATCTTTCTTTGTAAAGTGGAAATTTTTGAACTGTGGACTCTAATAAAAAAGCCTGTAAATTTTACAAAAAATATACGAAAATTTGTAAACTTCTGAACACCCTACGGAAAATTCGGAGCAAAAAAAAGAAGTTGTTTAAATACTAAAAATATTTGAAATAATATTTAAAAATTGTTTGAATTGATGTAAATTATCTAGAGAATTGTTGGGTAATTTGAAATAAGTGTAGCGTTCTTCATGTTTAATATTATGCTGCATACTTTTAAAGCACTAAATAATGAAAATTAAATTACGATATTCAAATTAATGTGCGAGATTAAGGCTATTCTAATTTCAACTTGGCATACGAATCCCTAGGAAATATATCCTATTTAGAGAAGTCTGTTATCAGAAAGCAAAGGAATGTTTTCCAAACTAAATAGAGTAATATAGATGATTATCATATTCAATTTTGCTTCTAGATGACAAGATATATAATATATATTTTTTGCAAAAATATAAAAATATTTGTTGATGATGATTCGATCCAAAAGAGTTTTTTAAAAAGCATTTATAATATCAGCAGATAGTTACTATAAATAATAATTTATTTGATCTGACGGAAAAGCCAATTGATCTATTTAGCATGTTTCTATACCCATTGCCTAATTGATCAAGTGATGCTATGCGGATTAATAAAAAAAATGGTGAGAAGACAAATCAATTGACCTATAGTGATATCAATTACTGTTAAATATTATTGATGACATATATCTGTCGTAGCCACTTAGTTTAATTAGACGTTTCATGAAAAGTCTAGACATTTGAAGTGTGCTATACAACAGTGCATTGTACGCCACTTGCCATAAGGATAATTTTTTACCTATATTCACATATTAGATGACCTTTACCCGTGCGAAATATAAATGTGGGCCTGGTAAGGTACTGATCAGTTTTCCCTCCTTCAGATGTTGGCCTCGTCTGGTAAACTGCAAGGGCCATACATGGAGTGTTAACGCTTTTGCAGATCATTGCCCAACTTAGAGCAAACTTGTCAGGGCCAATCCAGTTTTTCTATGGCATTTCCTCCCTTTTAAAGTTTTAATAATAATAAAAAAAACTACTTTCATAAAGCAGAATTTACTTTATTTATTATTATGCAACTGAACACGTATTCAGTTACTAAGATGTATTCGAGCCCGTTCTAGACTGTGTTATTGTTTTTATCCATCATTTCTCAGCGTACAAAATGTTATAAAAAACAATTTAATGAAAATATTGTCATATTATTATTTTCAATTCGGATCAATGACAGTTTATTTGCAATTAATGACAGATAATTATATTTTAATGCTTCCTTTTTGCCCCATCGTTATTTGATTAAGTTTTTTGAAACTATAAAAGCTGGTGTGGGTCTTGTCAGCGCTACTTTTGAAATGAGGCAAAACAGGACAATTTCTGCACAGATATGACAAGTGACGCATAATGCACTGTTGTATAGAACGTTTAATTTCGTGAAGCGCTAACCAATTGGGCACTAATCAATAGAAGTTTCACTATCTGCCTAGGATTTCTATTGTCATGAAGAACTCAGTTATCTTATTAGACAGTTATTGTAATCGTGTGAATAATCCGGGTTTCATTATCTTTTAAGCTATTCTAGTCATTTCATGAACCGACTATTATTTTCCAGTGTATATACTGTCATGAACTTCTATATTAATATTATAATTTCAAACACCAGAAGTGCATAATAGAGTAGTCCCACATTTTTTATGTTAAATTTTCATGAACTCACCTGACAAATTTGATTGAAAAAAACAAGTATTGTTTCTTGCAAACAAAATTTATATTTAGAGAAGGTCTAAGCCCCATGAAGTTTAGGAAGTATTCCCCATAAGTGAAAAAACACATTATTGTAATTTGTTTACAGAATCGTCAATATTAAGTAGATCAATTTGTCCTCGAAGTTGTCCTCCAAACTTTCTCTCCACAATTCGCCATAGAATACAACAAAAAATTACTTTTTGAATAGGACCCCAAAAAACCCCATGAGTGAAAAATTGGACTTTTGATGACTTTTTAGTGTTGATTATTTTTGCAGGGTTTCTTTTTGTACAAATTGTTTCTAATAAATAAAACATTACTTTCTAATGATAAGATGTTTACAAAAATATTTAAGCAATTTAATCTTGTTCGTATAAATTTTCTGAATTTTTGAACCTGCTTTCAGCTGATGTGATAATTAGTCAGAGTCAACAAAAAATAATTGTTTAAACAATATATTATTGTTCTTAACTATCTTCTCTTGAAGTAATGTTGGAAGGTTACAGTTTTTTACGAAAATGTTCAATTTTTTTGGTCAACTTTTCACTTATTGTGAGGTAATAATTAGTGCAAGTAAACAAAGTATTTATTTAAACAGTTTTTTGTTTTTTATAACTATCTTCTCTTAGCGTAATGCTAGAAATTTGTGGGCTTTTCTGACATTTTTATATTTTCTTTGGCTTTTTAGTTATAAAAATGTAAGATATCAAATCGATATACTTAATATTGACGAGTCTGTAAAAACTATACTAACAATTATTTTTTTATGTGAGAGATACGTGTTAAACTGAAGGGGGTTGCCCCACCTCTAAATATAAATTTGGTCAAAAACAAAAAAATATGTTATTTTATTATTTGAAGAAATTTGGGAGGTGAGAACATGAAAATTTAAGTACAAAAATATCCAATGTGTTTTTGGACTACCCTAGTGCACAAGCACAGCGTTTATGAGAATTGATTTTGCTCGAAGTGCACGCTATGAATGCCTCGACAATCAAATATTCCGTGCACGTATGTTTTACAAAATCTAAACTATCTGAACTAGAAAATTCTTCCTTTTTAATTTTACAGGGAATTTTATATAATTTAATTCAAATTCCATTGTGCTTTTTATTAAATGTACCAAAAACGAGCCACTTAAAAAGTATACTTTCTACTGTTTTAAACAAATGTGAAAAAATGTATCGCTTGTCCTTGAAGATTTTTGTGACCTTCTTTAGATGCCAGATCAATGAATTTAAACAAATAAAACTTTTAGATCGAGTTTTTTAAAAATCACAATGGAACAAAAACGGTAATGGAAAAGAAAAAACTGAAATATTTTAAGAGGCTATGAATAATTTTTTTTACTTTTGGCTTCTAATAGGCAGGTGTTATTTCCTAAAAATAATTGGAAAACAACGTGTATAAGAAAGTTCTTTATAATGAACGTTGGTTAAACCTAGACTTGATTCTGGGATCCTAATCCGTTTAAAATTAATTACAAGGAAAAATTTGCATACATCTTTGCATACAATATTTTGCAACAATTTTTGCATAATATAGTGTCAATTTTCGATGTATTTAGAAATTGGACAGTACTCACTCTCTCTCTCTCCCTCATTTTAATCCAGAAAATTTAATTTTGGGCCCTTGTGTTAAGCAATATTTTTCGAAAAGAGTTCACTTTCCTAAAATGTCTTATACCAGATTGCATTTTTTTAATCTTTAAATTCCAAATAAAATTTTAATTTTCTTCCCTAACAATTTTATTCTTTCAGAGCCGGGCACTTTTAGCGCGATACCTACAGATTAAAAAGTTTAAGAAGGTTTTTATGCGTAATATTTTGCACCGATGCGTGAGCGATATAAGGATGAAAATACAAAATTTGAAATTATATAGTCTTAGACTTAAAAAAATATATTTCACAACATAAAATCCTTTTTCATCTTCATATTAATCACAGTAGGTGTTGAACTAATAAAAAGCAAGATGTAGAAGTAGATCCTTACTTAAAGTTTCTAATATTTTTAATGTGATGACAAATATTAGTTCAACTTCTTTAAAATATTTGTTATGCTGGAACGATAATTATATCTGCATTTAAAGCCCTCATATGTATGAATTTAGACTAATTTTTGTTAATATGTTTACAATATAATGAATAAACAAAGTAACTTCAAGGGTATTTAAAATTTCTGTTAAATTACAAATTAATAATTCATTACTATGTACATTTTTATGTGAGAATAACCTATAAATCGATTGTTTTACGTTAAAAAATGCACGTTTTTATTAATATTTTTTCCATAAACTCACCCCTAAAATATGCTTCTTTTAATAATAAATCAGTGTGACTAGACAGTAATTATTTTATCGTCTATTACAAGCTTCTAAATTGTTTATTTTTGTCAGAAAAAAACATTTCACGTGTAATAAAAGTTTTATATTTTGAAATTTATTCGATAATCTTCAATTTATGATCAATTTCAGTGGAAAAATCCAGTCCTAAATCATAAAATCAGTAAGTGGGAAAATTCAACTCTTTAACCATGCATTGAATGAAAAAATTTTCTGGTACCGTTATTGTGGGAAAACCCAATTTAATGAGACTTTGTTATTAAAAAAGATAGTTTCTCGTTATCCCGAAATTTGGGATAAGTAGTCAAATCTTCTTTTTCATAAATTTAACTAGTCGTTCCAAATGTTCGTGACTACTAGTTCATTCCCTTTTCAACCCCCCTCTAAATTTTGGTGGGAAACTTTTTGATTGTCACCTTTATGGCTGTTATTAAGAGGGATTATTATTTAGGAATGGAGCACTATATGTTGATCGATATAATATAAACGGTGCACCTGTCGATCCTGGAGTTATTATCTCTCCTGAACTGAAATGGTTCTCGGTAAAATAAGAAGTGATAGTACACCTGTTGCACGCAAAATATTCTTTCCCGAGGCAATCGAATTGCTCTTTAATCAATCGATGCTTATCGATTCAAGTTCCTCACTAATGATTTTCTCCAAAATGAACATTAGATAAAAACAGCGATTTCGACTCACCACAATCGGAGAGAGCCTTGACTTGAAATTTATGCTTTTGAGACAGACAGTTGGTACTGAATCGGTTCCCGGAATTGAAATCGTTGCACGAACGCGGATTCAATTTTTAATTTTTTGAAAAATATAGAAAAATCGATGCAATAATGGATGATACTAAACGGACCGTGCACCGGAGAAGTCGGAATCGTTTTGACCTGAGCGATATTTGGATCCAGTCTTGAAACGAGCCTGTGTCGAAGAAGGAAGCGGCGGGGGTGGAAGTTCCGCGCCCGCGCGGGCCTTTCATCGTTAGTGTATTTCTCTCACTAGGGTTGATGTGAATTTAACCCATTCAATGAAAAAAATGTAGTGATGTTTGCATCTAGGAACACATTCATCGAATTCATTCATAAAATTCGATCCATTTCTACATATTTGGGTATTAAAGGTAGACAAATGAAAAAATGGTATATACATTTCATACATTAGGATAATTTATTTTACAAAAAAAAAAGATTTTTCAATGGTAACTCTGGTTGATTTTCACGGACAGGTGTGGTCGGGAGCCGACCGGGTTTCATTTTTTTCGTATCACCTAGTCCAGAGCCGGCCCGTTGCTGACCGGGCCAACCCTGGTTAGATATCGTGGTCGGGAGCCGACTGGGCACTGGTTAGTATAATTTTGTTCTAGAAATTACACAGCTTTTGAAAACCTTGGCCTTATCAAAGACATGGATGCTAGATAAATTATTATTCGAAAAGTATAATTTAAAGATTTATTAGACCAGTTAAATAGAAATTGGCGTTTTTAAATTCATAAAAAACATCTAACTGCATCGTCTTTTTAACTTATTAAATAAAACAATTATCGATTCGGCTATGTGGAACAGCAAAAATGTAAGAAATCTTTCTCTATTTTCTGAAATTTTTTCAATTTTTCAGACTAATTATGTTTCAGTTTCGCACCTCGAAAGAATGTTGTCGCGTTGTCTCTTCGAAGCTCTCCAATAAAATCGCGATCCATAATTAAAATCAAACTTATTTGAGTAATCAGTTTGAAAACCCCTCTTAGTTCCCGGATAATTATTATTTTAAATTAAAGTATATTGTTGTGTACACATTTTTTTTCTTCCTAAAATAAAATCACTAGGTAGTATCCAAATTCCTAGGAAATTCTATATAATTGATTTAAATTCCACTCCAATTTCTCGCCTGAAACAAGATTTTTTAAACGTTTCGTGGCCGCATTACCCGACCTGATCCCGGCCGGTATTAAAGCCAGGTTCCGACCACTTTAACGCGACCCTTTTAGCCGGATCCCGGCCAGTTTCCAAGACGAGCGCCCGGTTAAAACCGGGACTATCCAGCCATATTCCTTATTGGATTTCTATACGGGTTGAGTTTTGTCTTTTTTATTGTTTTTATTTTCTTAATATCTTACAAATGCAAGTATTAAATTATTATACATATATAATTATGTACTTCTACGTTACTATCATTAAACATAATTTAATTAAAAATTAAAAATTTTTTTTTTCAAGAAAATAATCGTTTTATCTTATACATGTTTCACATCTTTCTATAAGAATTTGACATACGGTGTTCCAGTTCTAATTATAATTTTGTATGCAGATAATTTCTTATGTAGAAAAATTTAAGACATGCATTTTCAAAAGATTGAAAAATAAAAAAGTCGAAACTTCAATAGGGGACCTCTAAATCATATCCAATTAAAAAATTTGTTTACTAAAAGAGGTACAACTTAGGCTAGTTTTCGTGTTATAATTTTTAATAACAACATTTTTAAATGTAAATATTATAAAATGGACAAAATATTTTCTTGTAACCTTTTTCATCGAAGCTTAATGTAGTTATTTTCCCTAAACAACTTTCAAGCTACTAACACTGAATATGAGTAAAGGTTTATTCAATTTATTAAGCAATTACACAACAATGCTTTATTATCTTTTCTCTCTAAAATGTTCAAAGAAGTAATGAAATCCAGAATAAATATATATTTCAGCGTGAATTGGAGTTAGTAAATATTACCCAATTAATTTTAATGACAATTTTACTATACAAAATTTCGAAACACCTGTTAACGGTCAATACTGAGATGAAACCGTATTTTATATAACAAAAATATATACAGCATTTGCTCATTTTTAATAGTCTTATGCGATATGATGATACCAATCAAGGGTAGAAGAAAAGAAAAATATATGTGGTTCAAATAATTCAGTTTTCCAAAGATTGAAGATAAATAGGGTACAACTTTCAGTGAATTCCAGAAAGTGAATTAAGCAATGACTGAACATTTTTCTGTTGAAACAATTTTTTGTATTTCTACAAATTCCGATCACATGAAACAAAAGGCCAATTTCAATTTAATGAAAAAATATATCCCAAAAACTTTATAGGAGACAACTATGACAAATTTTATAAACACACATAAATGATGCTTTAACTTTGGATGAAACAAACCGACATTCGAGTAATCAATTTTCTACTAATCTTTGAGATTTTCGGAAATATGTACTCACTGAAGGATCTCGTTCCAATGACCAAAAAATTATTCATCCCAGTGTTCAGATAAATAGTTTAATATTTCTTTCACTCACACATGATTTAATGTTTCTAAAGTTTTTTGAAGCCAAAATGAGTAGTATTAAGTAAACATCAAACAAATTGTAATTTAAAAAATAGTGGGCACAATGTTGAGAATTTTAACAATTCTATTTATTACGTTGCACTATTTTGTTACGTACAAAGTACATTACGGTCCTTGGTGGATAGAAGGTTTCGACGAGAATCAAGAAAACATTTAAATTGGGGTTAATGTAGGAAATTTATATATGTAAGAGAGCGCAAATAATGCATACTTTCTAATATAGTGCTGCGTATACATTTAGATCAGAATTATAGTTTATACTGTCTTTTTAAAAGTTTTCAGCCTCAAGCCTGTGTGAATATTCTAATTTATGGTCTCCTGTCACAAATAAGAGTAATAAGAAAGCGATTTTTAAACATTTTAAATTATTGTCTATATAAGTACCCAGTGGGCACAGACGTTTAAGAACATCATTAGAACGGCTGAAAAACGTAAAACGTCTTAAGTCAACCCAAATAACGTTCCATTAACATATAATGTTCCAGAGACGTTTTAAATACATATTTCGAACATGAAACGTTTTATAGAACATTATTTGGCCTGAGTTAGGACAGTTTTTAAAACGTTCAAATAACGTCTTTTGACTTGTACGTCCAAGAAACG
>JAWWLR010000158.1:65240403-65253456 GCA_035041075.1 Acraspis erinacei | reverse complement strand
ATGATTGTTTCTGCATGTTTAAAATATCATTAATTCGATTATCAAACTTTAGATAGAAAAAAATCGCACAGAGAAAAAAATTGCAAAAGGTTTTTCTTATAATGGAAAAAAATCCTTTCTCTTATAGGGTATATATTGTTTTGAATGAAAAGTAATAATTACAATTAGGTGCATCTTTGTCGAACCACACCAAAGCTGGGGTCGAATTTTCACTAGTGATGTAGGTGATTGGGATAGTCCAGTTGTAACTACAAAGAATCTAGATTAGTTAACGATTTAGTTCTATTGCCGCGAATACTAATTTAATCTCGTTTTCGAATATACGGTTCATAATTTATTTGCGTTTTTATTCATACCCATAATCCGATTCAGACGGATCGAATTTAGCCTCTGGATCAGCCAGGAATCGTTTCTGAGTCAATGTGTAAGAAGTTTTCGACTTGACAGAAACGTTCACTACCGGAAATCCCATTTGTCGAGTCCAGGTGTCCATAATCGCGTTGATATTTATGCGATTTCCAACAGATTCTTGTAAAATATTGAAAAGATCGGCTGTTTCAGCATTGTGATAAGCATGCCTTTTCAAATAGGTCGTTACGGCTTCATAAAAGATATCAGGTCCGATAAAATTTTCTAACATTCTGAGTACAGATGCACCCTAGAATAAATATAAAAATATGCCCGAACAGTTTTTTATTAGTCAGGGTGGCGATGCGGCGCACGATTTAAAATTCCCGGTTATTTCCGGGTTTGAAGCGGTCAAGTTTTTCTATTTTTCGGGTCAAGTTCGGGTCACGCAACAATTTATTTCAATTCACGAAATCCTTTCACACAGCAGAGCAAAACATTGCAAAGCAAATTAATTTTGAAACAAATATTTAAATTTTGCACTAAAAAATATCAATTTTTAACAAAAAATGGAAGCAAACTTTTAATTCACAACATTAATTTGTAACAAGAAATACGGGATTTTCAAGAAAATAGTTCAATTTTCAACATAACTGATTGTTTTTCAACTAAAATGATGAATCCTTAACTGAAATAGTTGAACTTCAAACAAAAAAGATTAGTTTTCAACTAAAACAATTAATATTAAATTGAAATTGTTGAATTTCAACAACAAAAAAGTAAATTTTACTAAAAAAGATAAATTGTTAACCAAAACTTAAATAATTAAATTTTAAGTTCAGAAAATTAATGTTTAATCAAACAGATAAATTGGAATAAGTTACATTTTCAGTTAAAAAATATCAGTTTTCAACCAAAAATGTAATAATTAAATTTTGAGTCAAAAAATGAATGTTCAACCAAAGAGATGAATTTTTATCTAAAATTATGAA
Organism: Acraspis erinacei; assembly: GCA_035041075.1. Taxonomy (NCBI): domain Eukaryota; kingdom Metazoa; phylum Arthropoda; class Insecta; order Hymenoptera; family Cynipidae; genus Acraspis; species Acraspis erinacei. The sequence continues at coordinate 65,252,116 of JAWWLR010000158.1, read as the reverse complement.
ATATAAAAGTGGAATAATAATTACAATTTCAGTTTAAAAACAAAATAATTTTATGCAAAAAAATAAACAAATTTCTAACCAAAAAGTTAAATATTAGACAAAAAAATCCCATTCCACCCAAAGAAAAGAGAAGTTTTTAATGAAATAGGTCATATTTCATACATAGAAATTAATTTTTAATTTGAATGATTAATCTTTAACAAAAAAATCGATTTTTAACAAAATGTGTGAATTTTTAACGAAACAGTTGAGTTTTCAATTAAAAAATACTAATTTTCATCCAAATCGTTGAATCTTGAACAAGAAATGATAAATTTTCAACCACAAAGATTAATTTTCTATAAAAAAGTCAAATTTGTCACAAAGTTCATAAATTTTTAAACAACTAGTTCAATTTAAAAATAAAAAATACCAACTGTAAACCAAATAGTTGAGTTTTCATCCAAAAAGTATACATTGTACAAATTTTGATCCAAATTGTTGAATTTTAAACTAAAATTAATAAATCTGCGACTTTAATAGTTTAATTATATACCAAAAAGATCATTTTTCTGTAATAAGGAGTAAATTCCCGGGTTTTTAATTACATTCCCGGTTATTTCCCGGTCAAGTCGCCACCTTTTTTTTAAAGATGTAGTTTAAAAACAAAATTACCTTATTATAAGATATAACATCAAAAATAGCAGTGATCTCATCCGAGTTTGATACAGTTTGCACTATCGGATGAGAGCTAAGTTTTGCATCAGTCTGAAAGGCTACATGCAATTCATTTGTAAGAAAATGCTCCATCTGAGAAAGAAAATTCATAAAATACATCATTATTTCGGAAAAATGGAGAAGTTTTTGTAAGTATAACAGCGTGTCTACTCAAATCCTGGAAATAATTCCCTAACAATTTCAGGTTTTTTTCAGGTATCTTAAGTTTTATCCAGGTACGAAGCCATTAAAATATTTCGCATTTTTTTAAAACAATCGACTCAGAATCAAAGAAATTATTTCTGCAAATTCAATATAATTTACCTGTAAACTAGGCTAGGTATAAAAAATTTCTTTGTTTTCTATATAAAATATAAATATGACATAAGTTCGACATTACGTCTTCGTAACCTCATTATCTTTTGATGGTTTTCTAGACTGAGCTTAGTTTTTAATTAAATCATATTAAAACTGATCAAAATAACTGGAAAATATAAAAAATGCCCCTCAATTTCGTACGAATCCCTGCTCGCAATATGCATACAGTTTCGCGAGTTTATTCTAGTAATGTCTTTTGCTTGGTTTCTAGGGATTGAATTAATTTTTAATTTAGAAAGCTTTGAAAAATTATATTACAAGACTTTATTAAATATATTAACACCGTCAATTAATCGAACAATTTAATAAGACTAAAACATAATTAGAAATTTCTTTAATTTGTCCCTAAAAATTTTTAATTTGATAATAATTCAAACAAATTTTTATTTTATCTTCTTATACTTAAAATTAAGTGCATATTTAGGTAAAATTGATATAGGTACTTTAATAAATTCTTTTAAACCGCTTCAAGTTCCTAACTTTTCAAGTAAAAATATTGCATTCTCAACAAGACAGATGAATTTTTAACCAAATAGTTAAATTTTCAACCAGATTAATTTTCTAGAAAAAAATTATTTTTCATCAAAATACATCAATCCTCAATTAAAAAGTTAAATTTTAAACTAAGTTAAGAAAAATTAATTTTCCACACAAAAAAAAGAATTTTCAACCAAAGTGATGAATTTTCAACTAAAATTATTAATCATCAACTGGAATACACTAATTCCCAACAAAAAAGATGAATTTTTATCAAAAGAGTTTTATTTTCAACCATAAGCATGAATTTTCAACGAAAATGGTGAATATTTAACTGGAATACTTGAATTTTCAGAAGATAACAGTAATTTTCTACACATAGAATGCTATTTTCAAAAAAACATATGGATTCTCAATAACATATTTGAGTTTTCAAATACAAAAATATCAATTTTCTACCAAATAGTTCAATTATAATCTAAGAAAGATCAGTTCAACACATAAATCTTAAACTTTAATGATGAATCTACAACTGGAATTGATCAATTTTAAACCAAACGACTGAATTTTCAACTAAAGTAATAAATAATTGACCTTTAAACTAATAAAAATTATCTTTACCAAAAAATAAGAATTTTCATCTAAAAACGATAATTCCTCAGTCAAAAATAGAAGTTAAATTTTTATTTGAAATAATTAATGATCAACCAAACGTATGTATTTTTAACTAAAATAATGGAATATTTAAATTTTTAACTGGAATAGTTATATCTTCAGTAAAAAAATTAATTGACAGTCAAAAAGAAACGAATTTTCCATAAAGTAGCTCATTTTTCATGAACAAAGATGTAGCAGTTGATATTTCAGTAAAAAAAGATTTTAATTCTTAATCAAAACCAGTTGAATTCAATCGAAAAATACAACTTTTTAACTTTCGTTCAATTTTCGACTACGAAAACTTTTTTAGTCATGAGAGAAAAAATTTCAAAAAAACTGTTGAATTTTCAAACTAAAAGATCAATTTTCAACCAAGAAAATTAATTTTCCAACAATAATACGAATTCTTCATCAAAATACATGAAGTTTTTACTAGATGCTTGAAGTAAAAAAAAGCGAATTTTCGAAAAAATGGTTCAATACATTAATATAAAGCTACTTTATCAATAATGAATTATTATTATTCAATTTTATGCTGGAATTAAAAAATAATTAGCAAGCTATCGAAAAAAATTCCCTGACAAATGCAGATTTTCCAGGTAGGATAGACACCCTGCATCAAGTTTACCAACCAATCCCCAGTCCGGAAGAATTGCATCGGAACTTTTGAAACTCATAAAAGTTGCAAAGCCTTCATTTAGCCAGAGGTCGTTCCACCAACGCATCGTTACTAAATTTAAAAAAAATGAAAATACAGTCATTTTCAAAAACTTTCAATAATTTCTAAGTATTCTAAAAAAATACCTAGATTTCCGAACCACATGTGAGCAAATTCATGAGCGATGACTGAAACAACACCTTCTTTGTTGGCAGAAGAACTAGTTTCATTATCTACCAAAAGTCTTGCCTCTCGGTAGGTTACAAGGCCCCAATTTTCCATGGCACCTGACACAAAATCAGGAATAGCTGCCATGTCTGCAATAAAGAACATGTCATCTTTAAATATTATCTTTTTGGATAGAAATACAAGATTTTAGTTTAATTTGACAACATAGGTACCCATTTTTGGCAAGGGATAGTCGATTTTGAAGAGATTAGTATAGTACTCGATGATCTGAACCCCAATATCGAGGGCAAAGGCCCCCTTGTCCTTATGAGTTTTTGTGGTGTAGACGCTAATTGGTAAAGTCGTGCCATCTAATCTTTTTGCATTGGCAGTAAGTGCTACGAAATCGCTGACTATGAAGCATGACAAGTATGTCGACATTGGCACACTTTTTGCGAAAGTCACCGTCGTCAGACCTGAAGAAGGTTGATTCACCTCCGTTTTCTATTATTTTCATAAACAATGATTATCAATTAAATTAGACAAATATAAATTCAAAACAAATTTTAGTCCGGCACTTGGAAAAAAGAGTCACTCTTAGTCACTTTTTCAAATGAAAAGAGCACATTTGTCACTTGTGAAGAGTTCCTGAAAATAAAATCAAGAATCGAACGACTAAATTTGGACAATCACCATAAAATGTTCCCATTACAATCTGAAAAATAACTACACTCTTATCAAGGCAAAAAAAAATATAATAAAATAAAACTCTTGCCTCTTTTTTATTTTTGTTCAAATGGAAAACAAAAATATTTTTCTTCTATTTTTTAGGGGAAAGGAGAAGAGGAAGGGTTTTTTTCAGATTGCAATGGGCACATTTTATGCTGGTTGACCAAATTTAGTCGTTAGATTCTTGATTTTATTTTCAGGAATTCTTCACATTTAACTTGATTATTGGACGTTAAAAAAGGATTTCAAAATTGAAATTTGATTTTAATCTCATTTAAATATCTCAAATTTTACATTAGTCACTTTTCATTCAATGAATTAATTTGTAGATTGATTGCTGTTAATGTCAGGCCTATGCCTATTTTTGAATTATCTTGAATTCTTTGTAATATTTCCGGGTATTTATAAGGATTCGGAGAAATTTATATTTCAATAATTTGAAGGAATTTTTAAGATTTTAGGGTATTTTTAAAACTTCTAAGACATTTTCAGCAGCTTTTAATTTGAAGTATTTTAGGGAATTTAAAAAGATTCTAAGAATTTTTTTGTAGATTAATTTCATTCATTTGAAGTGATTTTAAAGCTTTTGAAATATTTCAGGATAGAGAATTTTTTTAAAGATATGGAACGATTTTACAGGACCTATGAGGTTTTAAAATATTTAAACAGATTTCATGTTATTTTATAAGATTTCAGAGGATTTCAAAGATTTTAAGAGATTTTAAAACTCTCAATATATTTTCATACATTTTCTATGATTTCAAAAAATATCATAATAGAATTCCACGGGATTTTATAATACTTTAGTGGATTTTAAAGAGTTTATTAATGAGAAGTTAGGTATTTTGTAGGGTATAAAGATTTGAAGATTAATTTATCCTAAATTCTTTGGAATTCTCTTACATTTTATTTTAAAAGTTTTAATTTAATTGATCCTGAAAATCAATGGATAAAATGATCAAAGGATTTGAAAGGTTTTAAGGTATTTTTCAAATTCCTTGGCATTTTCAAGAACTTTAAGAAAACTTAAAGGAGTTTAAATAATTTACTTTAGTTCAAAGATTACAAAGAAATTTTTATTTATTTCAGTAATTTAATGGGATTTAAAAGGTTTTGAAAAACTTAAATGAATTTTAAAAGATTCTCAGGCGTTTTCAAGGGTTTTAAAAAGTTGCAAGGGCTTTCAAAAGATACCAAAGGATTCGAAATGTTTTAGAAAATTTTAAAAGATTCCCACCAATTTTTTTCAGTAGTTTGAAGGCTTTTAAAAAAAAATATTTAAAGATATCTTAGAAGATTCCAAGGCATTTTCAAGCGATTTAAACAATTTCAAGGGCTTATGATCTTCTGAATTTATCGCCCTTTTAGTGTGAAAAAAGTTACCCTTTGGTTAAATCAGAAGCCACTTTTAATTTTGCGACATATCAATTTTAAAAAATTATAAAACTTGTTCCATTTTAATCCATGAATCAGTCTAACCATAAAAGCTTCGAAATTCTTACACATTAAAGTTTATGTGATTTTAATATTTGAATAAACTCCAATTTCGGAATTTCCTCAAAACACGAAATTCAATCATTTTCAAATTACTTTTTTTTTAATTTCAAGGTTTTCCTAATTAGATTTAAAAAAATTAAAATAAATTAAAATAAATTAGAATAATCTAAATGTAATTTTCAAAATTCGAAATTATTCTGCTTTATTTTACCTTAAGTTAGGAGCATTTCCAATATTAACTCCTTTACACAAAAAAACTATATTTTATCGGCTTTAAATGATGTGATAATTCTTTTTTAAACTATAAACAAAAATGTCTGTTAATACAAACGTAGAAAAAAATATAAATCTAAAGAAAAGATGAAAAACTGTGAGAGGTGGATAAAGTATTTACGAATTTTTTCAATTTCCTAATAAAAATAATGGGTGGAAACGCATGGAAATCAAACGCCATTTTTCACATTTTTTTAGCAGAAATTAAGAAAGTATTGTAAATTCAGCAAGAGCACTTACAAAAAGAGTTTTTAAGAAACTGAAAACTTGAATTTTAGATATCAAATGAAAGAATTCAACTAAACACAATTTAATTAAATTGTAGTTCTTACTTTGAGCTAAAAAAGAGCCTCTGAACCAACTTTGAACGACAAGAATTACTGTTTTTATTATTATTTTTCTTATACATTTTTTGTAAACTTTTCTCCATTTGAAATGATGAATGTATTATTAATTCAAGATGATTATGATAATTTCTTCACTTTTCAAAATGCACCCCCAAAACATCCATTATCAGGCATGTACATTCGAATTTTTCTGATTTTTGTTGCATTTCCACCCTTAAAATGTTCATACCTCAACGTTCATGTTGGAAATAGCACCATAGCAATCGCCAGAAGGATGAACAATTTTGATAGTGAATTCTGCCTTGAAGGAAGGTTCATCAAAACATGGAAAAGCTCTTCTTGCATAAGTGGGTTCAAATTTGGTGGTAGCGATGTATCTGTAAAATAATATAAGTATAATAAAATTATTATTATAATTATTATTATACTATTGATCCATATCCTTTTGGGAGGTGGCGTAATGAGAGAAAAATACAACTTGTCAATTTGAAATTTGAGATAAAGTACCTATCTTTATCTTGCGAGTCTTTGTATTTGCTGGCATAGAACCCAACAATTTTGTCAGGTCTTAGCAGACCGCTGAATTCGATTGACAAATGGTAAAGACCAGGATGAATATTCTCTTCCGTAGAAACAACCAATATCTCCGATTTTTCAATTGGGTAGGTCTCTTTGATTTTTATTTCGTGATTTTCATCTCTTTCGTGAGTTAGTTTCGTCTTTGTAATATTGAGATCCTTCTGATGAAGAGAAATGTAACTTCTTTTATCCAGAACATCGATTAAAATAGTTACGCTGCCATTATAAGTTCCCTTTTCAAGATCAGGATGCATCAAAAGATCATAGTGTATAGGTTTCACTTGCTTTGGCAATCTAAATGCATCATGTGATGGTTTTTCTGTCGTCATGACTTCGTAAATTTTTGGTTTGTTGGGATCTGGTGGAAAAATATTTTTATTATTACGCGATTATCATAGATATTTTTTCAGACCTAAGAAATTCAAAAAATGCAAAGGAGGAAGTGTGGGCAAGCAGACAGCCGAATTGTGTAATTTGAAAAAGGAAGAAAAGTCAAATCCAACAAGTCATCAGGCATTTTCTGCTTATGATTTGCACAGTAAATGTAAAGCAAAATATAAAAGTTGAGCAAAATAAATCTTGGAAAAAAATTCTAGTTTTCAAAATTTCACAAGAATTTAAAAAATTTTTATTGAGCCACCGGATGCAAAAACCAGTAGGACTCTCGAAAATGCGTAAAAATATTATCCGAGTGTCTCAAAAAAAAGAAAAATCAAGTTTTTGAAAATGTATAATTGTAGAAAATAAGGAAATGAAACTTTTTCCTATTAGAATTTTTTTAGCCAAACGTTTATTTTCGATAATAAAAGCGAAATATTAAAAAAAAGTTTCTCCTCGATTGAATTAAGTTTTAATACTTAAATCTTTCAAAAATGTTGAATGAAGTTTTTCGGAAAATCTCATATCGATGCTGTTAGCTAATGCGAGGACTGCTCGTGCAAGCAGCTTTCTCGAATTCAGTTTGAATTTTTTTAATACTTTGAAAGGATTTAATGTTCAGATTTTTGCAGGAAGGAAACGATCAAGGTTTTAAGAACCTTGGGCTAGAAATAAAGAAAAAATGTAAAAATGAAGTAAGTATATTATGCAGGGTTATTATTAAATGTAAAAAATAATTTACCAATTGAAAATTAAAATTGGTAATTCATATCTAAAAATATAAAGCGTTTGGAAAAAAACAGGGCGGGCAGACGTTGAGTACTTTTTCCAAATTTGAATATCTCAGTAAATTTTTAACAAATCGATATGAGATTTTCCGAAAAATGTTATTCAAAACTTTTAAATAAATCACTCATTAGAAGTTGCTTGAAAGTCGAAGTTACCGAGATACTTTTTACCGGCGAAACCAAGAAAACACAAATATCGATTTTGAATATGCCCTCTAAATATAAACTTATTTCAATAATCTTTAGCCTAGTTAGAACGATTTAAGTTTTAAAACTGAACTAAATCAGGGAGAAACTTTTTTTAAATATTTCGCTTTTATTATTAAAAATAAATGTTTAGGAAAGAAAATTCTAACAGAAAAAAGTTGCATTCCTTATTCCATACAATTATCAAATTTCAAAAAATTGATTTTTCGCTTTTGAAAATTTTATTTTATTTGAGACGCTCGGACAATACGTTTACGCATTTTCGAGATTCGGACTGGTTTTTGCATCCGGCGGCTCAATTTTAGTCGTAGCTCTGATTTTATTTTTTATTTATTGTCTTCTAACTTGTATTGAACAATGTATGAAATAGTATATAAATTAGTGTTTATTAATCAAAACTAGAAGATGATCTTACTTGAGAAATATCGACTCGTAATAATATTTCTTGGAGGCCTTTGCTTCGTAAGGATTTTCAAAATACGAAACTGGAGATAAACCATCTGCGTTGAGAAACAAATTAACACTGATCTGGATGTTATGTATTATTTTAGGCAAAGAATGTGTCAAAAAATATTTCCAAATGTTTTGTAGGAAGTATACATAGAAGTATTAGAAAAGACATAGTGCCTACTCAAACCTTTAAAAAAATTCCCACTTTTTTTTAGTAAATTCAAAGTTTCAAATAAAATTAATAAGTATATTTGATAAGAATCAAATAAATCCTTTCTTCGACCGTCAATGTATATATAAAATATACTCATATTTAAAATATTGTCTTTTATTACAAAAATTTAATTTACAAAAATGTACAATTCTAATTATATTTATCAAAAATACTTTATGATGAATGACTTTTCAAAGGTTTAAGCTATTCTTAGAAGTGGTTCAAAATATAGTGGGACATGTCTTTTGTTCGATTTGAGTTTCTATTTTATTTAAATAATGCTATTTTATTAGTAATCTTTTGAACACCATGATATATGTACGTTCATAATTAAAAATCAGTACTTTTATAAAGTTTGATTTTCTAGCACAAAGTTTTTCACGTTCATTATGACATTATAAAACCAAAATGGAAAAAATATAACAAAAATATTTTCTAAGACAAAACTGCAACAGAATAAAGGGTACCCCCGAAATGGCTTCAATAGCGGAACCAAACATATTGCGGAACTGCAGTGTAGAAACTAAAATGGGTCAGACAGACCTACGTCTTTTTCGGGACTTATTTTATTTTTTTATTCTTCAAATCTAACTGTAATATTTTCGAAATGCTTTAAATATTATATTAAATTATTCATATTAATAAACAGTAGTTGAGAACTTTTTTTAGAAGAAATGAAGCTTCATATATTTTTTGAATTTTAGAAAAAAAAATCTCAACTATGTTACAAGTATTTTTATTTAGATTCTAATAACAAACAAAAAAAACCCCAACTTTTTTTAACATCCATGGTTTTTTATATAATTTAGATGTTCCAATTGTCTTTCCGGATTCTGATGGGTCTTGCCGTCCTATTTTTAGTCAATTGTTCTCTGAATTTGGTTTTTCATGTATAAGACATTCTGTGAGTTTTATGCAAGCTAAACCATTTTTGTATACAGGAGAATTTTTTTCATAAAATCAAATTTTCACATTTTTCTCTGAACCAACGAAGGATACAAAAAAATAGATATTTACACAGCTAGAAAAGTTCTCCCAGAAATTCCTTTTGCTCTTCTGTGATATCTTGCTTCGTTTCCGAGAAAATGTTAAATATTAAATTTGTAGGAAAAAAATTCTACTGAACGCAACAGTGGTTCAGCCTTTAGAAAATTGAAAATTGAAATTTCTTATATAAGCAGAAAGTTTTTAAAATTTTAATTTTTTATGCATTTTTCCAATAGAGTCTAGAGTTGCAATTTTGTATCTGATTTTTAAAAATCTTTCGTTGTTTGCGAGACAAAAATGGATATTATGCACACAAAAAACTCTCCTGTTTCAGTTCCAATATAATTGGAACATCTCAAATATGAACTTCTACATATCAACTTAAATGGAAAATAATTTTCCTCTTTTGTTAAATTCATTCCAATATAATTTGGATTTTAATAATTGACTCCAAAAAATTTCATCATATAATTTCGTTTTTAATTCAATGTAAATTGTTAGCAATGGGTTCCCCTGATGATGAGTTATAAGCAACTTCTGTTATTCTTTTTTATCCTATAAGAACATCTTGATTAGGTCAAAAACTGTAGAAGCTATAGAGCTGAATTTAAAATTTTTGAAAAATGTACAAAAGCACGTTTTCTGGATTTTATTACTTGCACTTTCTGTTCGAAAAAAATGAAAGTGTAGCGTCTGCAATTTCTTGAACTGGAGAAATGTCAAGCCCGATATTTTCAATTTTTTTTCAAACATGTTACAAATAAGTAAATTAAGAAATAGTTTTTTTTGTTGGGTTTCCAAATTTTTTTTAACTCGAACGGCTAAATTTGTTTTCGTTTCTCATTTCATAATAATTTTCACTAACTAAAATCCTACTTACAACAAATTAGCCATAATTTGTTATCCTATAGAAAACTGGTTTAAAAAAATAGGTCAAAAATTTAAACTTTGATTCCAACAAAATGGGAATTTTTAAGGGAGCGAAAAAGCATTCTGTAAATTCAAAATCACTATTTAAAGGCGAAAAACGTCTACTACCAAGCTAAAGAGTTGCTGAATTGGGGCTAAAAAAATTTCATCAAGAAAATGGATGTGGAAGTTGACGATCTGCATGTGACACTAACATAAAATTCGAGTAGTCAGTTGTAGGTGGCGACAAAAAATTCAATTTTTAATTAAAATAAACAATAAAAACGTTCACCCGAGCTATTAAGTATATGAATACGAATAAATGAATTTTGCAGTAAAAAAGTGAACCAATTTCGAGAAAATCAAACGAAAATTTCAAGATTAAAATTTAATTTTTTTAACCGGGCTTTGGCTAACGATTAAAACACGAATTTTAAATTTTTTTACAAAAATAAAAATCTGCTTTTGGGATACGGCGATGTTTTAAGAGAATAAAATGCTAAACAGTTGAACAAAATTCTTACTACGTTAAAATTTAAACCAAAGTTTTACTGACATTTTAATCTAAACAAAATTAGATTTTGAAATAATCCATTTATTACAATGTGTATTTCATTTTCTAAACATTTTTTAAGCAATAAAGGCATCTTCGAGCAAAAAAAAATCGCTGTCTAGTTCTGTCTTATTTAAATTCTTATAGTTGTTCCGGTTTCCCACTCTAGTATGATCACTCAATGAAACAACTTGGCATTTTATTTGATTAAATATATTTTTTTAGAAAGATTTCATTGTTATTAGCTGCCCAGAGGTATGATTCTTTCAGCTATTATGATCTTCAAAATTCTGTTTCACTCAAATTGTTTACATAAACATCAATTGGACGCATGGTTTTAAATTTCCCGCCAGAAAAGGTTACTGAACTCATCGACTGTGGGCACTGTAGCTGTCAGTCTGCTATATATCGAATTAGCGAATTAAGTTTCACCCGGCACCATGAATGAAATGATAACAAGAATGCACTGAAATCTTAAAATATTACCTAACTTGTCTTATAACAATATAAAAAGAAAACTGAAACTATCATTTAGAATAAGTATTTAGTTTACATTAAGCCATTGATAATTTCCCATGCACTTTTTTCAATGTATTGTTTGTGTTTTTGTGTATTACACGAATTCAAGGGAATAAACATTGTAGATAGGCATGTGAATGCACTTGAAAATATAAGGTTTTTGAATGTTCTCACCTGAAAGTTCACTGGCCGCTTGAAATTTATCGTTCATAACAACCACAAGTGCCGTCAGGCAAGAACAGAGAAGAC
>JAWWLR010000158.1:65074236-65086502 GCA_035041075.1 Acraspis erinacei | reverse complement strand
ATTCATGGGTGAAATTAATACAATCTTCAATACTATTAAATGTATTTAAGAAAACTTCAATCTTGTCAGTAGGAACAGTAGCTAAAATGTCATCGACGTAATGTTTGTACAAGATAGGTGTGAAACCTAATAATTGTAAAGCTCTTTTTTCAATATCTTGTAAGACCAAATCTGAAACTACTGGAGATAATGGTGAACCCATTATATAAGAAATCTGGTCAACATTGTTTTTAGGGATTTCCAAATGTCATGCAGAAGTATTTTAAAAAATAAATAATTTAAACGTTGATTTTACAATTTAACCGAAACTTAATTTAAAAATATTGTTACATCTCTTCTTCCTAAATTTGAGTCAAAATTATATAACTCGCCTATGATTTCTATGAAATATGATATTCATACGGTCGGCGCACAGCCTCTAAAAATAATTCTCTACGTTTCAGAAATATTTCGCCGGTGGAGAACATAGCAGTTTCAATTGCAGCGCTTGGAGAAGGCTGGCATAATTATCACCACGTTTTCCCATGGGATTACAAAACTGGTGAGCTTGGTGATTATTCCTTCAACATTACAACTGCATTCATCGATACCTTCGCTCGTTTTGGATGGGCATATGATCTCAAAAGTGTCTCCCCAGAAATGATTCGCCGTCGGGCTAACAAATATGGAGATGGAAGTCGCGATATTCACGATAATCAAGTCTGGGGCTACGGAGATCGCGATATTCCCCAAGAAGACTTGCGTGAACTCGAAAAAATGGAAACGAAACTTGAATAAACTCCAATAACTATTTTTCATGCAAGTGCGCAAAATAGTCGCACGTGTACCAAACGCTATTTTTTGCAACAACCGTCCTAGAAAATTACTTGGAATTTTTTTTACACTTTTTCACCAAGTTTCCGATTCGAATGCGTATAATTTTTTCAACAAATTTTAAAGAATATTTTTATATTTTATAGTGCGCTTGTACCAATATTATTCTTGCACATCTTGGTGAATTGAAGCACATTGCACATCATTTAGACGTATGGAAACCCTTACTTTCGAGTTGGGTGTTGCAAAAAGTAAATTAAATTAGACTGAAGGAGTAAATAGTATATCGTTCCATATTCTTGCACCTTGAAATTGTAATTTTTATTCATATAAAATATGGTCTTCTTATTCCGTGAAAAAATGGAAAACAACTCAGGAAACACTTTTATTTATTTGCCGTGATATGTGTTGCAAATTCGTAAGCAAATAACGTTACTTTTATTTTTGCATTATTTCTTTTTGAAAATAATACTTCTCTGTTGTTTCACTATCCATCAATTTAACATATACCGCGCCTGTAATTATATATTATCTAGCATGATAAAAAATGCAGACATGACATTTAGTATCTGAAAGAAGGTAATGCGCTTATTATTATCGTTTGAATTCAGATGTCATCCAAAATCGAAACTTCCTGAACAAATTATTGGCTAATGAGAAATACAGAGAAGTGAAATAAATTTTAATCCAAAGATTAAAAAATACAACTTTTTTCCGTATATAAATGGGCAATTATCGATGTAATAGATTTAAAAAGAATATTGAGCGCTCCTTATCTTTAAGGTCGAAAACTGTAATTTGTGACAGTCCGTTGCTAGATTTATATACTCACAGTGTCATCATTATTTTTTTTCATGAATGCTTAATGTGTCTTATAACATAAATCTGCAAAATAATTGAGTTGCCACCAATTTTCTCGATTTTCGACGTTGAATTTTTTTTTTGCTTTTTGGACTTCTTCTCAATAACAAATCGATAACAATATTTATGGAATGTCAAAACCTTAACTGACTTTCAATGCATGTTTCCATAACGATATTATGTAAGAATTTGTATTTTTTCTACGAATTATATTATAAACAATACGTGTCTCCTGATGTTCTGTTCATTCGTGTAAGATATTACAATTTCCGTAAATTATCACTGATAATGTTAAGATTTAAACGTACTGCTACAAGCACATAATGTTCAGACCTACAGTAATTATTCTATGTATATAGATTTGTTTTGAATTATGTTGTTATTAAATAATACAATATCGGTCAAAATTGTCAGACCACTACAAAAATCGCATTAAAAGCGATGAAGTAAGTTACCACGATTGAAAAAAATCGTTAGAAAACTCATTTTCTTCTTAAATTAATCGAAGTTTATTTATCGTGGAGATAACCACGGAAAAACAGAGGCATCTTTTTAATTTAATGTTTTTTAGTGCACAGACAATTCTGGCCGGTAATGTATGTGAATTTTTAAAGCCATGTTGTAAAAGTGAAAATGTCGCTCGTGTAATATATTCGTAATTTCGATATGGGACATTTATTTGCCGTAAATTTAAACGCACATATTGAAATTCATGAAAATAGTGTTCTGCCAAATGTGCTCTTTAAAATTGGATGATTTAATATTTTTTGAGAATTTTGTATCGCCAATGTGGCTAGTGTTAAGAATCGCTTGTGTAATAAATGTAAAAATGTAACTTAGTGGCTATGCTGTAGATTAGTATTGATTACTATCAATGCAAATTTATTAACAGAAAAATGTCACCCAAATAATCTCTTGTATATGGAACGGGAGATAATATTTTTGAAAAATAGAATCAAATATGGCCGTCCATAACAAAAAGATATGTAAGGGGCTTTGCGCTTTAAATTATTTTCTTATACCTGATAATAAACAGTGAACCTAAAAAACATGTCACTTATGTATCTTTTTACTTTGGAGCGCAGACTAAAGGAAAATAAAACTATGAATAAGCAAATAAATATAATTAAATATATAAACAAATTATGCGAGAATTGCAAGGAAAATTTTGTACAAGCTTTATTTCTACAAGAAATATTATATTAGATGATTAGCTTTAAAATTATTGAAATATAAGATACAATCTGAACAACTTGAAGAAAAAAATATTGAGGGAGATCGTCCTGAGTGGATTACTAAAAATGTGTTAATAAGATTCCATTTCATAATATACTAAATTATTTATATGTGCTTCATAATTTATATTGCATGAAACCTTCAGCTAAAAATGTAAAGCTTCTACTGCAGGTAAAAAAATATACATAGTGTGAAACATTATATTTTTTCCACTATGTATAAACTATATATAATTTTTCCGCCTGGAACGGAATCGCCCATATATTTCTGGTACCGAAATAAGTTAGGTAAGAATTTTTTATTAGCATGTCAGGAAATAAGAGGGCCTAAAATTGAGGATAGTCAGTAGAAATGGTAAAATGAAATATAAGGAAGGGATCATTACAAAATGTGTGATAGGATATCTACATCTATTAGGTATTACGCAGGTATTTTTAAAAAATCTCTGAAGTATGTATTACTTATGTTGTGAATGATCCCAAAAATGATGTTCGTAATAAATAAATATCTATCAATAAACTGACTATTGAAGAAATAGAAGCATTTTACTTATTTATGGATTTTTTCGTTCACACATATCCGGTCTTGTTACATTTAGTATAAAATTATGCTATTCACACTCCGCCCATGGTTGTCATTCATATGTATGCAGGAACATGGATTTGCAAAAGCGCCAATAAAATTGATTTCGTAAATTGTTACACAAATATCGTACAAAGAAACTAAAATTCTACTTCCCTACAATGCAAAAAGAATACGCCGTAAAAAATATAAAGATTTCGTGCACTCACATATTTTCTTCTAAAGTTAGATATTTGAAAATATACTTATGCATTTTTTGTCAAGATTTCGAAGTAAAATTGTTCAATTTGAAATGTCATAATTAATATTAATTATAGATCCATTTTGTAAAATTTCAATTCTTTATATGAAATAATTTCAGTTAAAAATGTATTTGTTCGCTATTACGAAAAGGGCTTCTTAATGAATAATAATAATCCTATAAAAAATTTTGTGAAAAGTTGAATGATTGAAAAAAAGTTGAAAAGTTGGTAAGTCGAAAGGAAGAATTGGCTTTTAAGGGATTTTCAAAATAGAGGTATTATGGTTTATTAGAAACTTTTTTAAATAGTTTTTTGCTACATAGAGTTCAATAAGAAGACTTATACAATCAATTTAAATTACAAATTGAACCAAAGCGAGCCAATTTTCGTGTCTTATGTATGTACAGTCCAGTCTAACTAAGAGGAAATGACAGTCTACAAGGTAATGATATTCCTTGCTAAGGTCACAGGGTTAATCGAATTATTCGGTTAAACTTGAAAAACTTCTCAGTCTTTTTCAAATCCTCCGCGATCGCAGTGGTTTCAACCCTGTCGTTTGTGGATATTTTGCTAGTGAAAGAATTTATCAAGTGAGTTTTTTCTTCTATAATTAACTGATAAAAAGAATTTTTTATTAAATTAATTTGCTCATAGAAAGAATCATTTCGGTTGCATAAAATAATTTGTATTAAAATATTGGTAGTGATGTGAAAAGTCGTTTTCAGTGATTGAAGTCCTTAGCTTAGTAACTTAGAGAAATTTATTAGAGCTATTTAATTATACATATAAATTCTATTCTTTACAAATTTTTCGAGCTGCAGTACTTTTAATTTATTCCAAAAAATTGATACCAAGTTGGTTGACTAGGAAGATTAATCAACAGTTATAATAATCGTAAATTTTTTTAAATAACGTTTTCTCTAAATTTGAATCAGTAACGAATAGGTCACTGAATTAGATCATTAAGAATTTATACTGATTCAAAACGTAATCTCACTGATTTAAATAATTATAAATGGAGCACTAAATCAGATAAGTAACGATTTTCACTCATAAATAGTGAATTTTCACTGAATTAAATTAGGGGTGTTCATAATTCTTGTACTAATGCTAAAAATTCTTTAGCTAAATTTAAACTAATTGAATATCATGACTTTAGCTATAACTTTATCATCTTAAATTAGATTATAAGTTATAGCATGTATGTAATAGTGACAGAAATGGTTTATGATAAGTTGACATCGTAGAAGCGAAATTCTGTTATACTAACATTCAGAGATTCTAAAAAGATGTACACAGTATGTCGAATGCCCGCTTTGTAGTTACTCGAAAGGATAATTCAGATATACGTAAAGAAACAATTTTCCCTTTTTTCAAAAGTTTTTATTTAATTTTATCCTTTAAATAATGAAAATAATAATATAGGCCTATAATCGCTGAAGGTTTACAAGAATTTTTATTTTCCGTCACGGTTTTATTTAAGCACTAGCAGAAAACTTTCACGCCTTTCCGGACATATGGGAATGTGGAATGTCAAACTTATTACTGAAAAGTTCGGTATATGAAGCGTTAGATTATCTATCATACTGTTCTGTTGGTGCATATACTGAGGAAATAATTATTCGTTGGGAACGGCCGGGTTATAGATATTTTCTTTCAACGCGGAATGGTTTATCGGTGTCTTTCTTGTTTCACAAATCTTAACTTTGTATTCATTTAGCGCGTTGATTACTTTTTTGGGTAAAAAGTCCGCAATACTATACAGATTTCTATGCCTGCTGTTTTTTATTATTTAATAAATTAATTAAATAATAATTATTAAAGTAATTATTTAGTAAATTAATATATATATATATATATATATATATATATATATACATACATAACTTGAAAAAAGCAGGTTAAACAACATTATTATATTATTAAATATATGCTCATTATCAATCATTGATATTTTTAATGACAGGTGATATCTAAGTATTATTTTTTTAAACAAAATGCTGGAAGAAACCGTTCAGGAAAAGAAGCGTGAATTCAAATGGCTGACTGTGCTCTGGTACATCCATCTTCATGTGCTTGGCATGTATGGTCTCTTCCTTCTCGTCACAGACGCTAAATGGCTTACAGTAATATTTGGTAAGAATCGAGCTTAATAAAGAATTCACTAGATTTATCAAAATGATGGGTTTTAAATATTTTTTTATAACAAAAACTGCGTTTTTCTGAGAAGGTATCAATATTTTAAACAATATAAAGATTTGAAAAATTGTTTTAAGGAAACATTTGCTTTCGAAAGAGGAGCTTTTTAATTACAAGACAAAAATATGATTTTTTAGCCCTCTTCATAATTGGCATCAGTTGTCTGGGTATAACTGCCGGTGCTCACAGACTTTGGGCCCATGAGGCATATGTTGCTTCAGGACCTTTAAAACTTTTCTTAATGTTGGCTCACACACTTGCTGGTGTGGTAAGTACCAATATTAAAAAATTAATTAAAATCTTCTTCCGAATAATTTATTATTTTCAATTCAATTTACTTTCAAATTTACTAATTTATAAAAATGCATTTTTTACTAGGGTACCATTTATGACTGGGTGATGTTACATAGGATTCATCATAAGTTCTATGGGACAGAAAAAGATCCTTACAATCACAATAAAGGATTTCTCTATAGTCATATATTCACTAATTTAATGACCGATATTCCTGATCGAGAAAAAATCGAGAAGGATATTGATATGCGAGTAATTGAGATTGACGGATACGTTTGGATTCAGAAAAGGTAATACAGATTTTTATTTATTAGGTAATTAGTCACACAAAAACATAATTGTGCATATTTTTAGAGAGATAACTCATGATATTTTTTCTTTATTTTTTGTACATAATTATAATGAACCCAGTGGGCACGAATGTCCCAAGACGTTTTTAGAACGTCCTAAAAACATCCTCAGTCAGGCCAAATAACGTTCTAAAAACATACAATGTTCCCAAGACGTTCTTAGGACGTATTTGGAACATTGGACGTTTTTTGGTCTGAATTAGAACGTTTTTTGGAAGTTCTAAAAACGTAATGGAGTAACAAAAAGTACAGAAAGTAATGGAGAGAAATATAAATTATTCATCAGCCTTACATTTTTTTTCCTTCATGACGTTAGTTATAAAATCAGATTGTTTACAATTCCATTGTATATCTTAGAATCCTTAATGGGTTTTCAGGAATAATATTTGTGCCGAAAATATTCACCTTTTTATGGAAAATTAGACGCTCTTTCAGAATATCTCTGGTTTTGGTTTAATTAGTTTATCTAAATAAATTAGTGTAAGTATACGTCTCGAAACCTGGCTGGCTCCTTTACCTAAAGTTGTTTTATATCTTATTTGAAATTTGAACAGTAAAAATTCTACAAATAATCCATTTTAATAAAAAAAATCATAGAAAACATTATGCACATATTAAAACATTTGTACTCTTTAATACTCGTGCTGGAAATTACCATTTTTAAACAAAAATCATGAGTAGATGAGTAGAACTAATCACCATCCTTAGAACAGGAAAGTTGGACTTTCTCGATTGGTGCTCTCTTAATCTCTTTCTATTCCCTACTCCACTTACGATAGCCGTATAGCCAGCGCTCCAGTACTATATATCGATGAATTTTCAACCATTTTAGTTTATGTTAGCGTTTTGCTACAGGAAAGGGCATTTTCAATAAAAAAATTATTCGATTTAACCCTTGTGTGCACACCCACCTCTTTTTTTCAATTTTTCAAATATCTATGCGATACAAATCTTTTCTTTGTCGTTTAATCCAATAATTCAACATCAGAAGTAAGTGCCAGAGGCATTTTTAAAACAATATACGAAGCGAAGGTATTGCATCACCCTGCAAAATCGCTGTAGTCAGTGCAAATCGTCTTTTTCGGTAGATGTAAAGAATGTGAACAGTTAAGGTTTTTATCATCTTAAATTTCATGTATCCTATCATTACTCAACCCATTTCACGTAAATAACTCAAATATCTTGATAAAGAAGTTATAATCCACTCAAAATTGAATTTTTTCTATGGTGGGTACCCGGGTACCCTGGGTGTGCCCACCAAAAATGTATACTTAATGTCGATTATTTTTGAAAAAAAATGTTAAATGACCTATATGCACGATTCGCTTACAATTGAACCAATTTAAGATGATCTGGAGGCCCGAAGCGGAATTTTTGTATTCCAGTTACAAGCAACAATGTACCGTGGTGGGTACACGGGTACCCGGGTGTGAACATAAGGGTTAAAAGATTAAAAAATTTTCAGCAATTTATATTGACACGGGAAAGGGGGTATATAACTGCAGTAGATCGTCACAGGTAAACTTACGTTTTTTGCAGGAAGTGTATTTTGATATGGTTTACAACTTTTTAAAATTATTTTGGTTTTCACCATGAAAATCAAATTTGCGTCAAAATTCCCTATGCTTTTTGCAATCTGCACGTCAAAATATATGAGTATAGGTATTGCCAAATAAATCGGAGGTAAGCGCTATTCGTAACCTTATCCAGCATCCCCACTGCGACATTAATCTGCCTTCTTACCATGTTTAAGAGTTGATTTGTCCTCTTCGTACATGTACCAGATATAAAACTCTTGAAATGCACCATTTTTTGGTTTGGTCTCAATTTAATATGTCGAATGCTCCTCAGACAGCCTTGACTCCTCTTACAGATGCATACGACATACTACAGTAGATTTCCAGGCCCATGAGGGACTATAAAGCTCCCGCTTTAGACAAAGCATTTCCTTTTTTATTACCTTCAATATGCTCATTGCCGCAAACCCAGATCAGATTGATCTGAAATCTGAAGTCCCTGGCGGACCGAATGAACGGAAAGGATATGCTACAGCATTACATAGGATCCCTTTCGTATCGTGCAAAAAATACAAGTAAAAAACAGCCAGATGGGCATTTAACTTGTTGCAATTGGGATTCTACGTCAAATTTTCCATTAGAATGTCAGGGAGTAATTGCAATAGTTTTTACTGCAGCGATAAGCATTTAAAAAAATGTCATAAGTCTTGCTGAATACGATTTGAAGCGCATTCATATTCGCTTCAGTAGTATGCTGCTACTAAAAGGATATGCGCTTGCAGTCGCCTACAGCCTATCCTAATGACAGGTATTGTATTTTTTTTAACGCTGCGAAAAAAATGTTGCAATTATCCCGTGACCTTATCACGGAAAATTTAACGTAGAATCCGAATTGCAATAAATTAAAGGTTCATCTTACTGTTTTTTTTTAGTTTTTGTAGCATGGGACGGAATCCTATCCGTTTATTCGGTCCGCCAGTGGTGCTTTTTGACTCTCAGAATAAATGCAAATGTGTTGGTCTTCATAAGCCCCCTCACCATCTTCCTCTAAACAAGCTTCAACAGCTATTATTTTGGCCTGGAAAACTGCAAGAAATGTGTCCAGTGCTGTTGTTACCTCAACCCTGAGCTTCTTCCCATAGATTCAAGCCCCTGTTTCCAAGGAGTCTTTAGTGTCGTCTGTTTCATGAAGTATAATTTCCTCAGCATAACCACAGTTAGCAAAGCGAGAATATTATCCTTGCATAGGGTGACCAGACGTCACCATTTTGGTTTGCCTGCCCCGTGTCCTCGTTTTCATGGAAAAATATGTAAAATTTCCCTATTTTGACCGAACGACAGAATTTACCTCTTTTCATCAAAAATTTTCGTGGTGGCTTTATTCTTTATCCCCTTTCGTTTGTATGTACTCAGACCGGGAAAGAGAGGTAGTCATCAACATTATCGACGAGGTGGCTGGAGTATTACGTAATAGAATCGAAAATGAATTTTTGCCCTTTTTCGTGAAAAACGTTTTTTCGAAACAACGAGCGGATGGCAACCATTAAATCAGTGCGATTTTTTTTCAAAAAGCTATCGGGGTCCACGAGGAGGCTGAAGCTTATTTGCTAAAATGGACTGTACTCTTTCTGTTTTAAGAGTAAATATTTTCGCTGCACTTTATACAAGGTCTTCTGTTTTTAGGAGTAATGTTTTAATTCTTGTACTGTTTAAGATTTTCAAATGCCTAGATTTCGGCAAGATGTTCCTTTCAGGTATTGAGGGCACCGTATTGAGCACTGCTCAATGTCGAGGCCCTGCACTACTGCAAGGGCACTGTATTGAGGGCACCGTAATCTTTTTGAAAAAGAGGGAACTAATTCTTGACGTCAGACACCTTTTCGATCCAGCTATGAATCTTGTTCGTTTAATCGAAAAGAAAAAAAGGATGGCGATAAAGAGTTTTTCACGAAATCCTTCAATGACAAAATGTGTGCCTTCTTCGCTGCCACTAACGATCCTTCCGCCTATTTAGACATTCTGAAAAAAGCAAATTTTTGTTTTTGCTATTCCAGGGAAAAAATGATAATTGCGAAAGAATCTTCTCTCTCATTAAGGCTCAGTGGATTGATGAGAGAAACAGCATGTCAATCCAAACTGCGTGTGCCCTTGTTTCAATTAAGAAAAATTTCACTTGCGTCGAATTTTACAAGTATTTATGCAAGCCGAAAAATGTAAAGTTATTGCGCGCGATTGGAGATTGCAATAAACATTCCGAACTACAGATGAGTTCGTGAATTTTATTAAAAAGCAATAATAAAATCTACTATTACACGCGTATCCAGCATTGTTTTCTTTACTCTCCTAAAAACAATTCATTTTATGTGCTGTGTAAGTCATGACGCCGGGGGGAGGTTGAGCGGACGTGTCCCCATTTTTTTACGTTGGTTCTGGTTACCCTATCCTTGCATAGCATGTGCTCACTGATATCATGTAGATATGACACCTGAACATCACTTAGGTTGCCCCTTTCTAGGAATCTATAGACTTCTGCTGTCACAAACTTCCTTATGAAAAGGTGCAACGACGGAATGTGCAGTATGACCTCAAGAGCTACTGTTAAAGTTTCTTTCAAAGCAACAGTGATTGCAAAGCAGAAAACCGTTTGGAGTTCATTAATGCATATGCTGTAATGCATCTGATTATCATTGTACATAACCAGTGTAATTAACTAAGGCTCGGGTTAAAATAAAATAGGGTTTTTGAGATTAAAGTAATTGTATTTAATCAAAACTTGAAACAAAAAGATCATAACGAAGATTACCTTATAAGTAGCGGGACCAGAGCTCTACTGGCGAACGCCTAATGCGCCGCCCCTTTTAAACAATTGCTCGAGCATCGCGCCTCTACCATTTCATTCTTCGGGAAAACCCCCAATTGCTCCGCAGTTCTGAATCTTCGAACCACCGCTCTTTTTTTCCTCGCAGGCTTTTGGCCCGGATTCTGACCTTTGTCAGAGGGTTTCTTAACCCATTATGTTTAAGTCTTTCCAAAATTCCAGACTTTTCGCTCGGAAAACCACCCTGAGGAGATTACAGTTTTTGAAACCCAAGTTTTCCCAGCACGGCACGGTGGCTCTCGTAAGAGTGAGTTTCCCAGCTCACGGAAAATCTCGGATTTTCCCGGCACAGCATGGCATATTTCAAGGTGGTGGTTCGGAACGCGATTTTTTTATGTCTCTCTCACGACACTCTGGCACCACTTTACACTTTTAACTGCGAAAAAGGTTATGAAATAAATTATTGTTCCTCGCAAATACAGGCGTCGAGAGTTTACTTTCGCTTAGTTTCTTATAATGACAAATGACTCAGACATCAAATTATTATTTGCCCATGCCATAACCAGTAAGTAATCCCGAGTTTGAAGCCCCATGCTTTCCCCAGCCAGGTTAATTTAAGTCAAATATTATTACTACTAAATACTTTGCTGGCTTTGAAAATACTACTTCCCTACTGTAGCAATTGAGATTTTTAAGACCAGGAAACTTCCTTCTTCTAATAAAATGCGAAATTCCATCCTGTCCGGATTATCTGACAAACAAAGTTCCCTGCACATAGCCTTGGGTGTACCTGGAGCAACTCCTCAGGTTCATTATCTATGGGCCAGAGGAAAAAGGGCTCCAGTGACCCCCCCGCCCACAAATAGGAAGCTGAAACGGCAGAAAGCTCTGGATACACAGAGCCTTACTTTCGCGCAGATAGCTAACAATACCCTGGTGAGAGTTGTCGTTGCATCGAGTTATCCTGAAACCTGTCTAGCTCTTGATGATTTGAACAGGTTGAGGGAGGAAATCTCTAAGGAGATCGAAGCGTTAACCCGCTAGGGGCGCGCCCCAGATTCAGCGACATCTTTATCAGGTCGGGGGCCATCGTCGTCGAAGCCGCGGATGTTTGTTCGAGAGGCTGGTTAGCGGAGAGGACTCCTACGATTAGGCTCAAAGAGGGACAAACCCTGGAGTTCAGGGGGACGGAATGCCTGCAAAGGTACCGTAGAGCGACCGTTCTGATCCCCGGGAAACCCGAGAATCCGACGACCTTTCTGAGGCGCCTGAGCTTCCAAAACCCGACTCTGAGGACGGATTCATGGAAGGTATATTCCGACGGGCAGGGATCCAGGCAGAAGGGGAGTGGCTG
>JAWWLR010000158.1:65060612-65070914 GCA_035041075.1 Acraspis erinacei | reverse complement strand
AATGAGGGTTGCTTGTACTTTCATCTTCAGTATAGCAGTCCTCGTCAATTCTATTGGTAAATATATAATATTATATATATATATATATATATATATATATAATAAAACAATAAGTGCAAAATTGAATTTTTCATTTCATTTTTTTGGAATTTGTTGAAGATATTAGCACAAAATGTCTGACAGTGTATCAGAATTTGACTTTAAAAATTGTAAACAAATAGATTTTTTCAGTTTGTTAGCGTCTTATGTTTCTAAGGTCACCTCTTAAGTCCAGAATTTCCTGGAAAGGTTATTTTACTTTTCAAGGTTTACGTTAATATAAATGCGAACATGAATTTACATTATGACATCAGCTTACAAATGTCATTCATAGTTTATCAACTGCCTCGACCTTAGACATCATATCAAGGTAGAAATAAAAAGAATCATAGCGAAATACAATAATCAGTAAGTAGAACATATGTCTTCAATTGATAAATTGTATCCCAATGTTTCAGTTTGCATCCATATACGGGAGAGGAGACCATCCGGACTCGTGCGTTCACTTCCTGGTTACAGATATTTTGTAGCTTTACCAGAAGACATTCCTGATATTTACACCAAGCTACGCAATGGTCCTCTAATTCCAGTCTTAGGCCGTTTAACTGTATTGGCAAAGGATGAATATATCCTTGGATGGATGGATGAAAATACTGTACAGCCAATATATAATTATGAAGGCGACAAAGTCATAAAACATATAATAAGCGGAGCAAACCATAAAATGAAATATCCATATGTTGAGCTAGAAGATGAATCTAAAGTTTTTCCACTTAAGGAACAGGATATTCTAGATCATTCCAGAAGCCTCTAAAGCCCAGGCAGAGGCTGAAGCAATTAATTTAAATTTCAGAAAAAATACTAAATATAAGTACAATTTTGTTTTTACCGGCGGTATTCGC
This sequence comes from Acraspis erinacei, assembly GCA_035041075.1. Classification (NCBI taxonomy): domain Eukaryota; kingdom Metazoa; phylum Arthropoda; class Insecta; order Hymenoptera; family Cynipidae; genus Acraspis; species Acraspis erinacei. The sequence continues at coordinate 65,069,973 of JAWWLR010000158.1, read as the reverse complement.
TACGCGGTGTTTATCGAATTGCCGAATCTCTAACGTTAAGCTTTGAAGTACGCGGTTAGCGCTTGAATGGTTTGGCATCCATTATTCTGGCCTACAAATAAGGATACGTTCACTATATACTTAAATATCTAAAGCTATGAATATGTCAGTAATAAAAATAATAATAAAGTGTCTATGAATTACTTTTCTCATTGTAATAATAATGTGGTGCGGTTGTTTACATACTTTTAACATTTTAGCCCAACTTAAGATAAAAAAGTATGTTTTTCTTTGAGAAAATTATACAATTGATAAAGTCAGTACAATCAAACCTGGATTTAGTGATTCCGGATTTAGTGTTTAGGGGACTTGACGCTACGTCGCGGATGTGGATGAGAGGAGCTGCGCGAGGATTGCGGTGCTGACTCAATCGTTACAAAACAGGAGCGTTGCGGTAGGACGCTGTACTCTATAGGCCTGCCTGTGTAACTACATCATGAAGTCCCGACAGTTTACGCGAAGCGGGTGGCGAACGTGTTTACAGAGAGAATAAGCACGATCTCGAGCTCGCGTCGACCAGCAGTGGGGCTTTGATAACTAAAGCGAACTAAAGTCTATGGCACTGATCGGATTATTTCGTGCGATCGAATGAGCCTGACTTTGACCTTGACCACAGTGCCATCTCACAAGCGCATAGATATCGCGAAGTAATATTTTAAAGTTGTTGGAGGAATTTTAATGAACAAGAGCTTGTAGTATGTAAAATATCTTGCCTTTCCTGAATTTAAGATTATCTGTCACTTTAATATGAACGCAAGAATACAGGAGATTTTTCGACTTCATTCATTCTTACCAGGTACATATGTGGAAAAAAGATGCATTTTTGAAAGTCTGTCCTGATCCGAAAGAACCATTTCTTAGCTTGTAATTGTTAAAAATATCCACGATTTTATGCATTTTACAAATTATCTGTTAACTTTATCATGAATGCGCAAAGACAACACATCTTCTCGTTGGGCCTATAATAACAGAAGTAGATATATATGTGGATACAATGTGCTTTTTTACTGCTTACAGAATCAGAAATTACCGTTTTTAAACCTTTGACGATGATAAATCTATTGGTAATCTACATACCAGAAACTTTTCAGCCCTGCCGAAACGTATAACAGTAAATATTACTGATCATCCTATTAAAATACAAACATCAGATAAAATTAATTGAAAAGTAATATTTCATTGTATTATTCAGAATTTTTTGAAATAAATAAAATAAAATAAATGTAACTCACAACACATAGATTCAGTTGTTCTGCGTCGGTACGACTATCGCAGCTTGAAAAAAACCTTAATCGGCCCAACTCTGGTCACCGTAGAATAGTTTTTAAAACAGGGCCGACTTTAGGCCGATGGTGAAGCTCTAGCATCCGACCGAATTTCGCACCTAGGTTTCATATTGTAGATGAGATAGTATATCTGTTTTTCAAAACTGGCTTCAATCCCTCTATGAACCTGACGATGTGGGTATGAGACTTTAAGCTTTGCAAAGGACAGATGATAAATCGGTGGGTGGTCGAACCGAAAGCTTTACGGTTATCAATCTAGGCCATCAATAGGCCAAGCTGGTAGAATGCTGCGTCTTTGCAGCAAAATCTATCAATGATCAAGTTCTCCCGACATCCTTCTACGCCGCTCATTGAGCCGCGTTGTTCGTACATTTCTTGAAACACAGGTCCGATTGTCCGAACAATCGGATTATTTAGGATAGCTGTGAAGATCTTATAAAGAGTGTGTAGACAAGTGATTGGTCTATAATTCTTGGGGTCAGCTAAGTTGCCCATCTTTGGTAGGAGTACTGTGGGTACTTCCACCAAGAACTCAAAAATAAACTCTTCTGACTTGAGATATGAGTTGAAAATGCAGGCCAAATGCTAGGGGGTTGAAGGAAACTTCTTCCGCGAGAAGGTCTTGATACCATGAGTTCCCGTAGCGGAATAGTTCTTCATGCCTCTTAATACTTTTTTCACCTTCTACGTTAAGCTATTTATGTTTTTTGAGTCTTCTTCCAGTGAATGACGAACTTCGTAGATTTTCCTTCAAAATTCTTCGACCTGCTCTTGTTTGGGCGCCTAGTCGACAGTAACTGAAGGGTCTTTGAAGAGTCGAGATAGTTCAGAGAAAAACTGTTGGTTTTCCTGATCCACCTTTCTCTCCGATCTAGACTTTTCCTAGATTTAGATACTACCGGTATTCTGCCAACCATATGCTGCCTGATGGCCTGTCCATCCTATCTTTACGGTGAGTTGATGCATTCCTCTTTTAATTTTATGATCAACCGTAGGTTTTGTTTTACGGTTTGCACCTGCCAAAGCGCTCGCTGCATTATACACACCAAAATTGACAGTCTAGATGTCGTATTCTTCCGTATTCTTCATATAAATGTTCAGGAAGCTCGTAATCGAGTTCAGCCATATCTTTGGGCTTGAGAGAAACCTAAATGTTGATGTTTCTCCGGGACCTGAAGCATCGCTCTTCATCTATGAGGTGCCTGCGCACGTTTGGTCTCAGAGTCACCTGTTTTTTTTTATTCATGCTTCATCTGACTGCGGTTGAGTAGACGCTCTATATTCTTAACTTTCTGCGTCACATGATGCAAATGTGACATATAATTAAACGCAAAGCAGGCAAATAAGCTCCTATCCTTCAATCCACCTGGGGATCTGGGGATCTGACGGATTCTGGTCGGTGGGATCTATACTAAGGAGCGGTCCTTCCAGAGGGCACTGGCAAACCCCCCTGCCATATCGAGGGCGCGAGTTCTCATGCTCCCGAAGCCACGATGTGATCGCCGTGTCGAGGGCTGCTTGGCACCAGGGTAAACAAATCCTTAAACACTCCAGCCTGCCCCCCTCAGTAGAGGCGGACAGGGTGGGGTCATAAAGGAGGTGTCTTAACGGGGACTTTGGGACACCAGGTCGAATCCGATAGTATTTAGACCTGCCCCCTGCATGCGGCGCTCTGCAGGGGATATTTTCTTTTACCTGAACTTTTCGTGGGATTTTTACATCTACAAAAAATAAAAATAATTTAAAAAAATGAGGGCTCCGTGCCGGCACCTTTTTCCAAACCACCGCAGAAAGTGGAAGGCTCCGTAGGGGGCAAACCACTGGAAGCGGTGCGAAACAATGAGGCTGGTGACAAGCCTGCCTCCACGATCGAAGAGCAGCTAACGGTGCTCTCCGTAAGGAGCAACCGCCTTTCTGGTGCTCAGAGTAGGAGAGCGCACCATGTGCGTCTCTCAAGCAGCAGCCAAGACAGCGAGGCTGCCGGCTTTACACCTGGAGCAACTCTTCAGGCTCATCCTATGGGCAAGAGGAAAATGGGCTCCAGTCAACACCCTCCCCCCAAATAAGGAGCTGAAACGGCATAGGGCTCTGGTACCGCAGGGCGACCTTTATGATTACAGGGAAAACTGAGAATCCGACGACCGTTCTGAGGCGCCTGAGCTTCCAGAACCCGACTCTGAGGACGGATTCATCGAAGGTATATTCCGACGGGCAGGGATCCAGGCAGAAGGGGAGTGGCTGGATTCTGGTAGTCGGTCTTCCTGAATCGGCAATCATAGCTCTTGAAGCTCTAGACTACCGACCATATTTGGTTGCTGGTAGGGTTACCTTCAGGGTGACCCAAAAGGGATCCTCAGGGAACCGAGAAGCATCCGAGAACGCCCCGGCTTTGCCTTTCAATGGCTGAGACGGGAATCTCCATGATGCAGATTAATTTGCACCACAGCAAAGGAGCCTCGGCGGTTCTAGCTACACGCATGTCAGTGATGCACACAGGGCTTGCCCTAATCCAAGAACCCTGGATATACACGGAAAAGATTAGCGGCTTTTCAGGGTGTGGCTCCATTTATAACGGGCGGTGGACAAAACGCCAAGGGCATGCATAGCTGTCAATGGTATGGATGCGATTTTGGTGCCTAAGCTCTGCTCCAAGGATCTCCCTGTTATCAAGGTGAGTGTCAGGGGCGGAAGCGGAGAAAGGCTAGAGGTAATAATTGCCTCGGCTATACGTACAGAATGGCTAGAGCCAGGGAAATATTGGGTTTGCCAAAGGAAGACGCAAGGACAGTATTTCAGATGCTCACTGGGCATAACCACTTGAACTACCATAAGCACAAGATGGGGTATTACAACCTCGCGACAGAGTGAAAGAGATGCTGCAGGGATGATAAAACATATTTGTATGTACTATGCCCGTGCTCGGCGTTGGCTAGGCTCAGGCATCAGACCATGGAACCTGAGGAAGTTTCAATACTTTTGGTGGTTGGCATACTGGGCTTCATCACGAAGTCTGGGGTCGACTACTGACAGCGATGGTTAAGTGTGTTGCACAATAGGCTTTAAAGCTTGAGCGCCAGGGGAGCTCCACTTGTAGGGGCTCCCCCTAAGAGTCTATGGTAGATTTGGCTTTTTGAGAGGCAAATATTCATTCCTATAAAGTGATTTTTCCGTTAGGATTTCCTTTTTCATGTGAAGGTCCAATAATTTGTTCAGTGTATTCAGCATGAACAAGGTCAAGCTGATCGGTTAAAAGGATTTTATGTCATAGAAGGTATCTTTACCCGGCTTTGGAATGAAGATGTTTGAGTAAGTCACAATACGACTGGCTCCTCTCCCATCTTCTATTCTGGCTCTAAAAGTTGGTCCTCCTGAGAGGTGCTCTAGGTTCTCTAGGATTTCATTAGTCGTGATTTTCCTGTCTCCTAAATGGTGCTCGATCTTTATTTCCACAGTCTCTAAAAATATTCTTGATAATTCGATTATTTTAATATCGCCTCTGACATAAAACGCTGTCCTATATGTTTCTATAAAACTATCATAAATAACAGATCTGCTGTTATTAATTAAGCCTCTAACTTTTACCTTTTAAGTCCAGGTTTCTTGTATTAAAAGCAAAATCCGTTTGTTATCTGTCAAACGTCTGCACAAGATAGCAGATGCTCCTTTAGCGTGGTCACTGTTTATCTGGATAAAATCTATACTGGAAGGAGGAAAACATCTAGTGTCCATTTTAACTTTTAGTTGATTCGGAGCTCTGTCTTCAGGTATAACTTTGGTTTTTGAGAGGTTCTTCATATTGATCCTCTTCAAGCCATAATGAGGCCTGCAGTTAATCTTCTTTAGACTCGCGACCACTCCTATTTTTATAGTTATTAAAATTTGAGTAACTTGACTATCTCCCTAGACATCGGGAGCCTTCGATCTTCCATTTTGTATGGTCCGACTTTGTATTACTATCCTCTTAAGTGCTGCTGTTGGTTTCAAGGATACGCTAGGAATCCAAGCCAGTAACTGTACTGTACTGGCCGTGAAAGGTCTTTGCTGTCGATCACTTGGATTTTAACTCTTGCTATAATGCCTCTTTAATAGCCTTGACCTAGTCCTCATCGAGTTTAATTGCAGGGAACCCTTCGGCCACTATGTATATTTTCAAGTGACATTTAAGGGCCTGGCTATAAGAGTTCGTTGGATCTCACAGCCGCACGTTGTTCTGTACCCTGTCTTAATTCAGTATGCTGCTACCAGAATCGGGTCTCTTTGGTGTCCCCATTTGGCTGGTTGTTACGTTGGCGACTCCCGCTGGGTGTTTTGTTTATGATTTTGGAAACAACTCATTTTGTTCCCGCGAATATTTAGGGAAATATTTGGTCAATCGCTACAGGCTGATAATTCCACCATTCTCACGATGAGAAGTCACGAACTCTTACCCATTAGGGTCATTCTAGTTGCGGCTTCCGGGTCGTCGCTATCGTTGAGAGTCCTTAGGCCTCTTTATCGCATCCAGGTCCGAACTCGCCTTCTTCTTGTGCAGGAAAAATTAATTCCTGGCCATCCGGAGTAGTCGAGTTCACGCGTCCTATACAGGAGGTGTGTATTTTGAACAACAAGACACAAGATTTTTTCAGATTATAATTCAGAATAATTAAATTGACAATTTTTGAAAAATGTTTGTTGACGTTTTAACCGGAAATTAATTTTAATACAAAATTATTTGTTTTCTAAGAGGATGAAATATTTTTTAACAATTTTAGGTTATGTTAGAGTTTTTCACTGGAAATTGGTATAGATTTCAAAGAAACCGTAGAATTTTTCTACAATTTTAGGTCATTTGAAAATATTTTATTTCAAAGAAGAAACATTAGGTTTAGAAGAATATCTACAACCTCAAACTATTTTTTATATCGTTATGTTAGTATTTTTCATCTAAGATTGTTATTGTCAATAACAAAAATAATTATATTTCAAATTATATTATATATATTATATATTGTATTTCAAAAACCATGATTTTCGTGAGAAATGGGTATTTGAAACCAAACTGCATCAGTTTGATACTCTGAAAAAAAATATTATATAATATATATCTGAAATGAGGACATTGTACTTGCTTTTTTATATTATTTTATAGATATTGGATTATAAAACACAAAAAATTGGTATTAATTTTAATTTCACATTTTACTTTGCAAATTGCGTGAGGCATAATGTCCGAAAAAATAAAAGACGCAACATATAAATCGCAAAGTTTAAGATCCAAGATTTGTGTTCAATGTGCTTCGAAAATTTTTAAGATAATTGTAGAAGAATCTAATTAATTGTTATATTTTTACAGATTTTACTGGATCCTGTTACCAATTCTCGGTTTGCTATTGCCAGTCAATGCACCAGCCGAATACTGGGGAGAATCAATCATGAATTCCATCTTCATCCTCGGATTTCTACGATTAGTAGTAGCCTGTCAAATGTCCTGGATGGTGAACAGTGCAATGCTGCTTTGGGGATTGAAGCCAGGAGACAAGTTAGGGTCTATTTACGATACTTTGAATCTTTTCTTCACACTCTTCTTCTTTAAATTGCCCAAGAGTCATGGTACCATCGTCATTGATGGCGATGGCGTGCGTAGAAAGTGAACAAGGTGAAAAACAAGAAGTGTACAATGGTATAAGCTAGGATGATGCAAGCCCTAAAACACTATACGCTTGGAATTTATTTTCTTTCTTCCTCAAGTGAATAAATCATAACTCATTTTTTAAAATGAATTCTTCCCTCAAATGAGTTTTCATCCTTTCAAAGAAGGAACTATTACATAACAATAATCTTTTCAATATTGTCGTAATCATATACATGAAAGTATCATTCTAGTGATAAACCATCTTTACTTTCTTCACTTCACTATCATTTATGAGATCAAAGTAGTCAACTACCCAGCTCTCGGTTTTTTCCGTAAAACTAAAAAAATTGTACAAAAAAAAGAACAGAAACGATAACTGATTAGGGAATGCCCATTACTTACGCACGGATGATTTTTGATATATTTTTATTCAATATATCAAAAATATATACATTATTTTCACTGTATACGAGATATTATAATATTTTAAATATTTCCAGTGATTTGAAAGGATTTCAAGTAGTCTTGAGATATTTTAAAGGACTAAAATGTATTTAAAGAATTACACAGTTTGACAAGATATTATGTATCTATATGAAATTCAAAGGATTTTTGAAAATTTTCACATTATGTAAAAACTATTATGGGATTTATATTTTCAAACGAATTTACAAGATTACAAAAAATGTTAACGTATTTAAAGAGATTCCGAACTATTTCAAAAGAAGTGAAGGGATTTCAAGGATTTTAAAGAGATTGAAAAAGATTTCATCTAAAGTATATTCACGCATTTTACACTACACTTGATTGAAATGGTCACCTGATGTCCCTGGAAATAGGGGCGAAAGTAGCATATATTTCGTGTAAACCGCATTTGCGGAGCGGAAAAAAAATTTGCGAGGCGAAAGTAAAATTCACATTTTTTCTTGTGAAATTTTTAAAATTATAAAACTTTAAATAGTAGTAAATTTCAATACATTTTTGTTTTTTAATTTTCAAAATTCAATTTAAAAAAAGATTAATTTAATTTTAATTTAATTTTAAAATTGCTCCGAGTTAATCAGAATTCCAGCCACAAACAAAGCTATAGAAAAATACCTCGGACCCGCTTTTCAGGGCCAAAAGGTGGCCACGGTCGAGTGTGGAATGAAGTACTATATGCAACACGGAACAAAAGTAGATTTTTCTCTCGGTTAATTACTGCCGGCGGGAAAAATCTGCTCCTTCTGCCCGTTGTTGCATAATGTACTATTAGAAGATTTCGAAAGATATTAAAAGATGCAACGGAATTTCAAAGGATTTCAAAATTTTCAATTAATTTCGAAGATTTCAAAACACCTCGTAATATTTCGAAATATTTCAGGGAATTTCAAGAGTTTTAACCGATTTTTAGAGATTTTAAGTGATTTCAAAGAATTTTAAAGATTTCAAGCGATTTCAAGGATTTAGCCAGATTTCACGGCAATCCAAATCATTTTCAGAGAATTCTACGTTTTTTAATCGATTTCATGAGGATTCCCGGATTTTAGTCAAAAGAGATTTCTAGAGATCATGTAGAATAACCATTAAATTCCAAAAAATTAAAATAATTTCACATGATTTAAAATTTTTTAAATAATTTAGAAAGCTTTCAAAATATTCATGGTGTTTCAAAGCATTGCTCATATATAATGTGTATAATAGTAGAAAAACTAATGTTAACAGCCAAAGCTAGTTTAAATGAGCATATATTAAACAAATTTAAGGATGCGTAAGATTTTCCAGACTTTTTCCCCCAAAAGGAATCATTATATTGTTAATGGGTATAATACCTAAGTAATTTATCTAATGTTCTAGTTATTTTCTATACTAATCGCCTAACCGTCACACGCACTGTGGGAAAAAAGCAATTTTTTGACAAAAATCCCTCAACTGTTCAATTCTTAACGAATTTTATGGTTTTTTTAGAAATGAGCATACGTCATGTAGGTATACGAAATACGTCACTAAAAATAATTTTTAGTAGTTCAGAGTAAGATAAAAAATATAATTCTATAAAAAAACTAATTAACAAAAGTTATTTTTTGTGATTCGTAATGATTATGGAGTTAATTGAAAATAACTTGCCAAAGACTCTGCTGAAAATATCTTGCCACAGATATTTGCTGTTATATTGTTCATAGCGAGCAAAAAGTTTAATTATATAAATAATTTGTAGAAAGAAATGCACATTTAAAAAATGTTTTCATGAATAGGCCTAATTGTCGTTAAAGAATTAACAGCTTCTAATATTTTAAAAACTATGAGACCAAGGAGTCTTTGGCAACATATTTTAAGTTTGTTTCGCAAAAAATGAAGCCTATTTATTAAAATAATTGAACCGCCGCATCGTAGAACGGGATATAAAATATTTTTCGAGGAGTGGGAGGGCCCCTGGTCGCTTTTT
>JAWWLR010000158.1:64931459-64942045 GCA_035041075.1 Acraspis erinacei | reverse complement strand
AGTTATAATATTCTGTTTTTCGATCAGGGACCATCCATAAAATACGTAACAGCCTTTAGGGGGAGAGGTTTCGGAAAATGTTATGATTTGTTACATAGGGGGGCGGGGGGTACATTGAAACTGTTACATAATACTTTTAACAAATCTACCTTAAAGAAATTCATGTGTCCAAAATTATAGTACAACGTCAAAGTTCAGTAATTACAATAAAAAGTTGTAATGACGTTATGAAGACTTCAATATCGATATAATTAGATTCGTATTTTTATTTCATTTCCATCGTTTTCTAGAAAAATATTCATAAAAACAAAGTATATTTTACAATTTTGGAAATAACTACTATCCCAAAAATTATTCGGCAGTTTTTATTTGGCTTTGGCTTTGCAAAATTTACTAAATACATCCTAAGATTAGTACATCTACTTTTTTAGTTTTAACGACAGATTAACTAGGAAACGAATATCTTGTACATTTAGTAAGGTATACAATATCCTGAATGGTTGTTAAAAATAGCAAGCTAAGTGATTCCATAAAAGACTTGAGAAGAAGGTGTAGTCAAACCATTAATTAACCATTAACCATTTATGAGAACAATGATCACTTTTGAATAAAATAAATAATAACTGCTAATAAAAGATGCTAACTACTCTAACATATTTTTTATTCCTATGCATCATTATACAATTAAAATATATGCTCTATTTGAACGCACTACAAAATATAATAATTAATAATCACAAATAAAAATTAATATTGAAACAGCTACATCGACTTTCATACAATTTTAATTTTAATCGGATTTCAGTCATTTGTATACAGATTACTTTTAACTAAATATAAGATTTTATTCCAGTAGGAATTAGAAGCCATAGAATACATTAGTAAGTTAATTTAAGATTTAATATCATAATTAGATGCTATTAAAAGACATATATTCTACAATTCTGAGTTTTTCTGTTGTTTTACATTTTCGACACTGACCCGTTTTGAAGGTATTTATAAATAAAAAAATCGCTAACTTCTTTGATGTTGAATATTCATAGTTTAAAATCAGGTAATTTTGAGCATCGTTTTGAAAGCGGTGTATGATGAAAATTTTCAATTGAAAATTCTAAAATTCTTAATGTGTATAACTTATAAAGATGCAACTTTGAAGAATTCTCAATTCTGAATTTAAACAAATTGAAGAAAAACGTAAAGCATCAGCATTACATAACATTTAATTATAAAACTGAGTACTTGCATAATATTTATTTGTAAATTTTCAATATTAAAAACGCTTCAATTGAAATAATTTATCATTCATATTCTACTAGTTTGAAGAGTTATGATTAAAAATTCTTGAATTTTAAAAATATTGTATTGAAATTTGTTTAATTTTTAAGACAATGTTCAATATATAATAGTCGAATATTTTATAGGTATGTACTTTTGAACATTTTTTGGAATAGCCCAATTTTGTAAATTTACCATTGAAGATTTTTCAATTTTAAAGATGCATAAATACAAATTCTTAAATTAGATGAGTTTGAAGATAAAAGCGGAGGGTAATTTACGGAAGGCTACAGATCCAATTTTAATCATCTTAAAATATTTTACAGCAGACTCAAAAACAAATTTTAAATATGGTTCCGTTTATCTATGAAAAACATTTTAAGGGGTGGAAATAGCTTCCTAAAGAAGGGGGTGTCAAAGGACGATTCAATTGTTTCACACTAAACCACCAAACTTTACCTTATTTTAACAATTTTTTTATTGTTTAATCTCGTTTAGAGGTGGTTCACTCTCGTAAAATATGTTCAACCAAATAGAACAAATCTAGTTTTTCATAAACATTTTACGCACCGTTAAAAATTTTCTTCCGCTTAAATCAAAGAACGTATCTCTTCTTTTTTGGTCGAATACTATAACATATTTCAAGATCTTAAAATCGGAGGTAGACACATAGGATACCTGCCTTTTAAGTCTAGAATGGTCAGTCTATGTAGCTTCCTCCCCTCCCAAGAAAATCTATCGCCTGCCTATTTAATGAGGAATTCCTACTATAACTTTTTCAGTCACTGGTTTTAACAGCTCCACTAGAAAAAAGCGGGCCGAGGTTCGTCAATCTAATTTCGTTTTATTACAAAATTCAAATTAGTACCATTTAAGGTACAAAATACTCCATCTCATTTGTTATTATAGGATTAATATCGGGGGAGATATCCGGCTCTAATGGAAGGGTTTTCTGCGTCATTGTTCGAATTTTTCTTTTAATAATCTTTAATCTACATAAAGAGAAATTATTAAATTTATTCAATTCCGATAAAACTAACATTGTTCCATTTTTAGTAAAACTGAAATTCACTTTTCATATTAAACTGTGAACAATTTGTGTTGTGAATCAAACCCGATAAAAACTGTGTCAGTGGTGAAATTTTTAAAATAAAAAATATTCGTTATACAATTGTTACGAATTAAGATTACAGTGTCATGGAAAACGTTACAATTGCAGTAAATAATTTGTATGAGTTTATAGTGAAGTGCGTTTTTTCTAATATACAACAATTGTAAAAACCTTTAAAAAAATGACTCTGGAATTTTTTATACAGTTTAGAAATAAAGCAGTATTTAATTTACTATGAATAAAAAATAAGAGCCTTTTAATTATAAATTTTACTGAGAAATGTTGTTTCGGATCTTTTATGCAGAGTGAGTTCGCAAAAAAATGCCTCCAAGCATATCCGGTGCCACGCCTTGTATTGATGACGAAAAATCTGAGGATGGTGATTCTTTGGTCTGGCCACAAAAAATTACCGCAAAGGAAATTGAACATCAAGAAAATGAATCACTAAAGACTAGTGGAGTCAAAGTCGAGAAACTAATAGAAAGATCATCCTTCTTCGAAGCAGATTTAAAATGGAAAAATATTATCGGAATTGCCACCTTGCACATTGTGACCCTCTATATTCTAATAAGCTTCCCCTATTTGGAAAAGAAAGGACTTTTCTTCTATAGTAAGTAATTGTATGAAAGTGAAGTTTACATAAAACGAAGTAAAAGTTTTATCAGTATACCTATGTGCATTTATTTTTAAATTAAAAATGTATTTATATTTGCGATTTTCAATTTTTTAAAGTAATTTTTTTATTTCATTATCATTTCGTAGAAAATATAACTTATGTGCACTAGAAAAATGATGAAAACTGATATTTTATATATCCAGACGAAATTCTGGATTGGTCTAAGCCAGAACAAATGCATTATTTATGAATTTATTAGAATTATAGGTTCAAGTATTACGTGAGCATGTTTTAGGTCATTTTTAGCACCCCCCCCCCCTATTCCTACACAAGAATGCTTAAGAATTTTCTACATTCCCTCTCACGAAAATTACGTAAGATTTTTCCGAACCTGTCTCCCTTTTTTAGCTTATAGCAGGTTCATAGCGGATGTACAGAATGATAAAAATAATTTTAGAAGAAAAACTATTTTTGTAAAGCCTGAAGATATACAGTAATAGTGCTTAATATTCACTAGATTATTTTGCATAATTTTCAAAACTAGTATAAAAAAAATACATGAATTTGGTTGTTTTCTTGAAACCATAACGAATTTATGCAATTTGTAATACAATAAATCAGTCCACTGCTGAGGGCCACCAATGTGCGCCGAAAAGTATGGTTTAATTATTATTAACTAATTGATTTGAATTCTTTAGAACACAAAAGCCAAAAGAACCATGTCTCAGCAACAACTATTTAACAATTTTTTCTCGAGAGTCGATACAATTCTCTGCTGATTATATTTATCTACAAAATTATTTTCTATACAGTACAAGACCAATAACTTGCCGTCCGATAAGTTTACACTCCCCTTAAAACTTTCCCACATGTACGGCACGCACACTAATTGTGATTTCCCCATTACGTGTGTTATTTTGCTCATGATTTTCACCCATGATTTACGCATGCGCGCACCTAATATCGTGATACGAGAGGGGGCACCCGATAAGTCCGCCATTCCTGGAATTTTCCGCCCCTACAGCCCCGATGTTGGAAAGTTATCGGACTTGTACTGTAATAAAAAATTAATTTAAATTTAATGTTTAAGGGAGAGCTTGTGAATTAATATTTTTTCTACGAAGCATGCATAAATGGTCAAATTTTGTTATTTAAAAATGTAATGAAAGAAAGAAATTCTGAAATGAACTTTTTTTAAAGCATTCCTAATTGGACAAATTGCTGGATTTGGAGTCACTGGTGGTGCACATCGACTATGGACTCATCGCGCTTTCAAAGCTAAATGGCCCCTGAGGGTGATTCTTCTTTATTGCTACTGTACAGCTGGACAGGTAATCATATTGTACTAATAATGTCCTATTTTTCATACAAAAGAGTTACATAATTTACAATTACTTACAATCATCTATATTGGTCGCTTGTAAATCACTTCATATCGCACTATCAAATCACTGGAATTCAATTGTAGTCGCTTCTTACGCTTGCAATCGCCTAAAATGTAAGTAAAACAGACATTTCCCGAGATGCATAAGTACTGAAGGTGGATTATAATTCTATGGACAAACTAAAAAAAATAATTATGGAAGGTGAAATCCAAAATGTGAAAAGCGAGACAAAGAATCGTGATAGAGCCCCTGAATTTTAGCGTAAATAGTTTGAACGGCAAATGTTTTTCTGTTCTGAGCAAATTGAGAGGAAATAGTTTTTTTGCTCGAGTTGCACGTTTTCTCAGACAAGAACTGCGATAAAAAATCAAATTTTCTATTTTTTATACATAGTCAGGAAATGTATAAGGAATCAGATGAAGATCATATAGCAATTCTATATGCCAAGATCTTCAATTTGAGTTATCCTTCAGGAAAATCGGACTAAAAGAAAAGCTTCCAGGAAAGGAATATGAAATTTCGATTTTCCTGATATTCTTATTTTTCAACTAATACTATAGTAAAATAAGAATGAAACATTGCAAATTTTATTTCATATCGCAATTCTAGAAGCCAACAGATGCATTTGAGCTGTCATTAAGTTCTGCAAAAATGGGGGGCGAGTTTTATCTTCATTCGAGAGTCACGTTTTTTCAATTGCAGACGGTCATTAAAAATGAAAATTTCATTATAGAAAAAAAGAACGTGCTACCAAAATACTGCAGCTCTGAATTAAGGTCTGAAAAGTTTGAATGCAAAAAGTCATCCAGTTCAGAGAAAATGGAGGGGAAATTTTTTTCTCCCGAGGCGCATGTTGTCTCAACTTTAGACGGTGATTTGAACTATAATTTCTAATTAAAATAAGCAAAAGAAATTGCAATTAATTGCTTCACTTGCGATGGAATTCAATCAGTTTCAATCGCAATTATATTCACCTTGAAATGAACTGCAGTTAATTGCAATCCATTATATTGTCATCAATTTGTAATCAATTGCAATTACTTTCAAACAATTACAACCAATTGCAATGCTTTACACTTAATTTTATTCAATTAAAATTACATGTGTTTAATTTCAATCAATTGCATTCAATTTTTAATCTGTAATCACTAGCAATTATGTAATGAAATGTAGTTTTCGTAAGCCGAATTCATTCGCAACTAAATTTGAATAAATTGCTGGTAATTGCAAACCAAAGAAAATTAATTTAAATTCTCTCAAATAGATTGCAATAACTTGATGCAATTTTCAAAAATTGTAAAAATGGTTAATTAATTGAAACTAGTCAACTTTGAGCTCTTCCCGAGTTGAAATTTGACAATATTGACGTACTCAAAAATTCTCAAATTTTTGGTGCTTTCAATTTTCCGAGATAAAATGTTCAGTTTTAAGTGCTTCTGAAATCATCTGCTTTTTTCAGCTTTCGAATAAAACATTTGTCAATTTCTAACATTTCAATTATCTCACAAAATGAATACCAAATAGTGAATAATTGCATTTCTAATTTGCTAGAATCCAATATATGATTGGGTAAGAGATCATCGCATCCACCATAAATATTCGGAGACAGTAGCAGATCCACATGACAGCAGTCGTGGATTTTTCTTTTCGCACGTTGGTTGGCTGATGATGAAGAAGCATCCGGAAGTTATTAGACGTGGACGACAAATAGATATGAGTGACATCGTTTCGGACCCAGTCGTGGCCTTCGGCGATAAGTATGACTTTCAATAACCCTAAAGTTTTCATAGAATGTTCATCGAATGTAATTTAAACTAGAAATGGATCAAAAAAAGGGAAAAAGGGAACAACACAGAGAAAAATAGAAGTGAAGAATTGGATCTGTAGTGCTGGCCGCCGAAGTAATCATTACTGAACTGGCGCTGTAATGAAAATTCGGGTTTGAAATTAGCTTATTGATTTAAATGCAATCGCGGTATTAACTTCTTCAGGCAAGAGGCCAACAAATCACAAGGACACAGAGCTTAAATTTACCTACCGTCTGCTAAGTTTAAAACATTTATTTGCTGAAACAGAAAAAGTCTAATGCGGCACACTCAGAAATCGTTACTGGACTGCTGACAGACTGAGCTTTAAGTGAAAGCTCAACCGAATTCTCAATAGAACCCTATAAAATGTGCTTTGATTCAGACGTCAACCTTTCGACAACTGAGATATGATTTATAGATTTCCATAATTGATGATAGAATATTTAGTCATGTATGCTTTCTATTCTTAAAAAAAACATACATTCGACGAGAGACTTCAGTTTAAGTTTTGCAAAGTTAATGTATGAATTGCATACACTTCATAATATTGAAAGTTAAGGTTTTATGCAGAAGAGATCAAATTTTTTAACGATTAGTGTGTAGTTTCACATTCCTTCCCGTGTCTTCTGCATCTATTCCTAGATTTTTTTAATCATTCAACAATTTGTGCTCTGTCCAACTCTAAATTAGAATGATTTTTACATTCTCATCCTAATGATAAGGTATTGGTTTTATGTAAAATTTCACTTTGTCCGTTTTCATCAAATCTCCACGTTTTGAGACCACCTGAGTCAGAGTTAGCAAATCAGATATTTTGGATGACAATTCAAAAAGTGAGCGCATTTTCAAAGTACGGAAACTCGAACAATTTATCCTTATGACTTTTTTCGATAAAATAAAATGCCCAGAGTTATGTTATTTTAAAAATCCAAAAAACAAACCAAAATGAAAATTTTAAACCAAACAACGCATGATATGAATAAAAGTCAAGAGAAGAAAAAAGTTGATTTTTTAAAGCCCGACAAGATTATCCTGACAGCTTCTTGAATTTTGTTGAAAAGTTCGAAATTCTAATTTTGATCATACAAAAAAATAAGTTTTTGTTTTTAGGCGTAAAAAAAAACATTAAAAATAAAAAAATTAAAGTTTTGGGCAAACCACACAATCTGTGAAAAAAATAAATAGCTAAAAGTTGCCCTTGCAAAAAATAGCGAAAACTCTTCAAATTTGTCATGAATAATTTTTGATAGGACACGTGGTTTTTGTTTTAATCGTAAAAAGTAACATTCAAAATTAAAAAATTAAATTTTTCGAAAAAAGACACAAGGTATGAATTAAAATTAACAGACTAAAGTTGTTCACCCCAAAAAGATCTATAAATTTGTTATTAATCATTTTTAGATAGGACGAGTAGATTTTCTTTCAATCGTAAAAAATAAGATTTAAAATAAAAAAATTAAATTTCGTAAAAACGACACAAGAGACGAACAAAATTAAAAGACAAAAATTGTTTAACCAAAAAATATCTATAAGTTTGTTATAAACTCTGATTATAAAAATATATTAAAAGTAAAAAAATAAACTTTTTGGAAAAAGGAAACAAGATACAATAACATTTTATTTAAAAAAAATGGTGGTCTAAATTACATCTGCATTGCATATAAAAAAATTTAATTTAGGGAAAAAGTGACTTAATTTGCAGTAAAATGTTTAATAATCATTTTATTTTAATATAATGCGCATTTTTTAAATTGTAAAAATAAGATAGTAAAAATACTTGTGCTCCAAAAGTAATGAATATTATGAATGGTAATAATATGAATGTTTTGAAATTATGTACATTTTTCAGGGAGTCTAAGAAAAAAATTTAATGTAAAATCAATAAGCGTTTATTTTTTAGTCTGCTGGCCTTAAAAAATTGACTTGCTTAGTCTTCCATTTTGTACAGAATATTCTTACAACTACCTCTTCAAAACTAACACTCGGTCACGCAATGCAAAATAAGTCACAAATATTTAAGTAATCATTAAAAAGGATATTTGTACTTTATTTTACAATATCTGAATAAATACCTGCAGCCCGAGGCGCAGAAATAAATATAATATACATTTGATTTAATAGAGTTGAACACAATGTGGAAAAGTTTGCATTTTCGACGAAGTCAAGGGCGAAGCATGAGATACGTGATGAAAATGTGTTCGTTAAAGCCGAAGGAGCTTTAACAAAACAGAATTTGCAATCAGCAAATGACGGTGGGGTGAACAGAAAGACCAATCGTGTAGAGCGAGGTGAATGCATCCTCGAGCGCGAAGTGCGAGATAAATACACTATCGAGCGCGAAGCGCGAGATAAATATATTATCGAGTGCGCAGCGCGTGAACCAACTTTCGCACGCCCTAGGTGCTCTCAAGCTTGCGAAAAAATTTAAAAAAATTTATCTTTGATACTTTAGAGAACTATAATTTAACTGTAATTAATCGTGAAAATAATTATCTTCTAATTCTTTAACAGGTATTTCCTACCTTTAAAAATAATGTGCTGTTTTATCATTCCATCAATGCTGCCGGTATATTTATGGAATGAGGATTGGTATTATACTATTATTGCACAAATTGCCCGATACGTCCTGACATTGAATGTAACCTGGAGTGTTAATAGTGCCGCTCATATTTGGGGTGCGAAACCCTATGACAAGTAAGAATATAATAACTGCAGTACATATATGTATATTGAAATATTTAAATTAAATTAATATGCATGAAATACTTAATTTTTTAATTTACATTCTGAAAAATAAGAAAAAGCTTCACTTAAGTAAAATTGGTGCAACCTTTATTCTTTTAGGCAAATAGCTCCAACAGAAAATCATTTTGTTGCTTTCGTAGCGATGGGTGAAGGGTGGCATAACTATCATCATGTTTTCCCCTGGGATTACAAGGCGGCAGAATTAGGAAAGTATGGATTGAACTATACAACAGCATTAATTGATATGTTTGCAAAAATTGGTTGGGCTCATGATTTAAAAGAACCTTCTAAAGAATTGCTCAGGACAGTAATCGAAAGAAGAGGAGATGGTTCTCATCCAACTGAGGAACCTGAACCTAAATACGAATAAGATTTTATTAAATTATTGATGTCAATTTTGTTTTATGCAATTGTTTTTAAACTATAATATTATTTTACGGATTACACCATTATAATGTAAATAATTAAATGATCCAAATAACTTGCCGAAGTGAAGGTAAGTGAAGAATACTACTAGGAGGGGTTCGGCTGCTAATGTGGCGTACTCACATTTGAAGAAATTGAAGCATTCTTTAAGAACTTAGGATACATAATTAAATCTGTTTATGTATCGAGTGACGGCTGGAGAAAAAATATATATTTTAAAGTAATGGTTTTATGTTAATTCTAAAAAATTCAGTCAAGTCATTTCTTGACGCCTTGTGGTTATCAATAAGGCGAGACAAAAGCAATACAAAATAAAGTATTTTACAATAAACATATATACATTTTTTTCTTATCTATATTTTAAAGTCTTGTGGGTGCTTTTTTGCTCTAATCTTGCGTGAAATGAATTAAATTTGTATGAAAGCCTGAACGCATACAATCCTACGACATATACATACACATGTACATACTTTGAAGGGATAGATACTTACAATTAGAGAATGATAAGATCTCTTTACAACGGCTCTCACCTATTCGAAATTAATTTGTTGGATAACTTTTTTCCTCATAAAATGTATTTCTAGATGCAACTAATAAACTGAGCCATTAACTTATTTGAAATACTTTTTACTTCTAACCAATCTAACATTGATTCCTGGAATTATATCAAAACTACTTATCTGGTTGGCAAAGGTTACCCCCATTGCTTGGGGAGAGAAGG
Organism: Acraspis erinacei; assembly: GCA_035041075.1. Lineage (NCBI taxonomy): Eukaryota > Metazoa > Arthropoda > Insecta > Hymenoptera > Cynipidae > Acraspis > Acraspis erinacei. Next base: position 64,931,958 of record JAWWLR010000158.1, on the reverse strand, counting down.
GTACATTGGCGCACATAAAAGAAGTGAATTTAAAAGAAGAATATAAAACAGCAAAATAATGAAAAAATGTGCCGATGAAGCGCAAGGCCATGTTAAGATGTTTGCTAATTGCTTTCTTCATTCCTAGAATATTGTCTTCGAAAAATCTTTATTACTCAATATCTTTTTAATTGATTTTGGATTTCGAAACCTCAAAAATAAATTACAGACACCCCAGAATTAATTTGGCAAATTCGTGAACTGATGAAATGAACATAACCACACAATATCCAAGCTATTCCTTTTCACAAAAAATTTAGTCTTTTCTTTTAAAAACACCCATTATTGTACAAAATGATTTTTCTTATTGTCTAAGCCAACTAAACAGCCTAATATTTTTACAAATAAAATTATCATTTCTTTTAAATTCAAACAGGTGCCGTTCACTGAATGTAGTGTGTCTGATTACCTGGAAGTAAGTAAAGATATTTACTTACCAGTTTCAAAACAATTAGTGGCA
>JAWWLR010000158.1:64850711-64881511 GCA_035041075.1 Acraspis erinacei | reverse complement strand
TAGATCAGACACGATCGCCTTTCCAACGTGTCATGGGGGGCGGGAAGGCACCCCGGGACTGGTCCCAGAAAAAACTTAGGTCACACACGACCCCTTTTCCAACGTGTCATAAGGGGGGTGGGGATGCACCCCTCTGACGTCCATCCAGCCTTCCAGGAATTTTTCATACAATTTAAGTGGCACCGCTAAATACTTTGCAGTATATCTGTGATTTTTCATATTTATCGTCTATTGTGTCGAAAACCATCAGTCGTAGGCTAAAAACATATTCAACATAAAATATGTATTTTCAAAGGATCTACAAGTTTTATTTTCAGCTTTTTTATAAATTTTCAATATTCACTGGGAAAAACGCAAAGAAACATGATTTTTATGGGGTTTCCATGGTTTTCACCATGAAAATCAAATTTGCGGGTATTCTCACTGTCATATTCGTGATCAGCGCGTCAAAATACATAGGTATACGAAGTTTCGAATTATTCGGAGGTAAGCGCTTTTCGGAACTTTATCCATTTTTCGATACCTGACATTTCTGGTAATTAGCAATTTTCCGAAAATATAGCAATTTTTCATCAATTTCCGTAAATTTGGAATATTTTGGATTTCTTCCAAAAACCTTTGGATATCTTAAATTTCTGGAAATTTGCAGTACTTTTCGGTGATTTTTGGTAATTTTACCATAAAATTCCAAAAGTTACCACCAATTTCCGAAAAATTTATTTTTATGGTTTCTCAAATCGAAAATTTCCTACATTTGTTATAAAAAACATCGTGCGCAACAAGTGCTGAAAGTAGACAGTTGTGTATCTTGTGAAGTTTGTACTATTTGCTAAAGGCTCATCTTCGGGTTGTTTCCGGCTCGTCTTCGGCTCGATCACAGCTCGTCCTCTGCGCGCCTTGAGCTCGCTCACGACGCTCCGTCGATTCGTCTCTGGCTCGTACAGCAAACTTCACACTAGTGTTGAATTGTCTACTTATTATTAAAGTATATATTTCGTTTAAGTGATAAATATTTTGAAAGACTAGTTTTATCAAGAGAAAAAGAAATGAATAATATTTATAGATAAAAAGTAATAGCTTTATATTAATTGACTTTGATTATTTTTACTATTTTATTAATAAATAATAATCAAGAAAAATAGGAAACTATTCAGTTTAAAAATTTGTAATTTAAAGACTTCTCAATTTATAAATCTTAACATAAATCTTAAACATAAATAAATTTTCTATTGAACAAGACTTCATTGAATGAAACAACAAATCTATTTAATGTTTTCAAATTTTTATGAGCTGTTAAATTCAAATCAAATACAATAATTGTTGTCATTTTATTTTAATACATTTAAAAGCAGATTGTTTGGGTTTCTAGTTGAAAATGTTGAGTTTTAAAGTCTAAAAATTTGTAAAACGTCAAATTCCGAGCCTTAGAAAAACCAATAGTTATTGATGAGCGAAATTAAATGTAAATTTCAGTTAAAAATATATGTGATCCAATGTGAAAGTTTCAAACTGTAGCTTTTTTATATGCTTAAAAACCTGATTTTAATTAAGTTTTAATTATTTTTATTGATTTTTATATCTTTTATATTAGTATATTCTTGATAAGTGGAAGCTCTATGAACGGATGCGTTCTCAAAACGAAGAATTCCAGTTTTAAAACTGATAACAGAGGGGGCGGGTGAATAAATTAACTATGTAGCTTAAAAATGTTTGACTAAAGTCAAAATTGTCAGAAGTTTTCTAACCACACTTGGAGGAAGAGTTTTCCATAAAAATATAATCATTAAAACTATAAAATCCCGTATCTGAAACTTAATCTGTTATAATTCTTTTTTCGAAATTCCCAAGTTACAAATTTACAAACATTTTAGGCAAATCTTTTGTTTTAAAATTAAAACAAAAAAATATTTCCCTTAAAATAGGATGTCTTACAATTTGAAAAAAATCCTCGAAAAAATCCTTTTTTTTAAGAGATGTACGTTTTTTTTTTTAATGAGAACGGTAAAGCAATAAAGATTGCTGTAATAATTTCAACTGAATACTCTTTCTTATATGTTCAAAAATGTCTATATATTTTTTTGTAGACTGTGCATTTGGACATGCAAGACCGTTGATAGAGTGCCTCGGAGAGAAAGGAATTAAAACTTCCCTGCAGCCTGGAGTTGGATCAAAAGTTCTTGAAACTCTTGAAATTCGAAGACATCGCGTTGCTGCCGTTGTTCTTTTAGACGGACTTAACTTGACTGACAATGAAAATATTCTTCAAGTGGTATACACTTAGATCAGTTTTAATTTAATTATGTAATTGCTGTAATTCGAATATATATTTTTATTATTATACATTTTGATAATTATAGAGTGATGTCTTACATTTTTTTGTGTAGGCTTCAACGAAACTACTTTACAATTATTATATTTCCTGGTTAATGGTGACCACCAATGAATCAAGCACTGTTATTGATTCAGTTCTTCGATATTTAAAAATCGGTATTGATAGTGACGTTGTTTTGGCTTCTTCATTTCTTTCTTCCGGAGAGGAGGACGACCTATCTCATCGTTTCTGGAATATGTAAAAATTTAATATTACTTTAAAAATTATTGTAACCTAATTATTCTTTAGAATCCATTTTTACTTTTTTATTCTTTATATTAACGTTCCAGAACGTGTCCTTCTCTCAGAAGGTATAAAGTACATAACCAATACAAGAGGTTGGTGAAGTCCTGGAAAAACGGTACAGATGATAAAACATCGCCTAAAACAAACCAGGAATATGTCATTCTTAAAAATGATACAATGGCGTTTTATCTTATTCATGTTTATAAGATACGTGTAAGTGAAAATGCGAGCATGCAAGTCAATCCACTTGGAGCCTGGAATCCAGAAACTCGTTTGATAAAAACCCCCATTGGCGTCAAGTTGAGGACGAATTTTTATGGTTTTCCTATTAAAGTTGGTATTCATAATGGTACTAAGGATGTTAAAACGGATCCAGCGAGTGACGAAGAAATCAATAATATAGAGCCTCTTATAGATTTTATGCATGTAATAGCGAACTCTTCAAATACTACGTAAGCAAACCCGGATAGAATTAGAGTTTCCTGAACATTCCTGGAAAATTTCAGTGAAAGGTTCCAAGAATTTTCTGGGAAACTTTTGTACTATCCTTAAAAGTTTAAAGATGATGCTTATTTTTGGAAAAGCATATATCTATTGATTAAAAAAGTAGCCTTTAAAAAAATTGGTAAGAAGAACTATTATACATTTATTATCTATAGGATTGAAGTGACAGCTTACGAGAAAATTGGAACAGTGACGAATAAAGCTTGGAGCGATTTGCTAGGAGATGTTGTTTCTGGAAATGTGGATATCGGTTTAGGGTATATAACTATCAGTACTGAAAGACAGCAAGAAATGAGCTTTAGCTACCCTCTTGTTAAATCTATGTATGTTTATTTATCTTTTTTGTATTGACTGAATATTTTATTATTTATTCAAAAAAGTCGAAACAATTTTCTTTTCTCTTAATTCAGTTTGTCATTCTGTTCTGTTTATGAATTATGAATAGTATTCAGATTTTTATTTAGAAAACTTGAAAATTAGTAAAGAACGTTTTGATAAATATTTACCACGGATGAATATTGTGCAAGATTCTGAAGGTACATGAAGCATAAATATGTGTAATTAAAAAACATTTTTTCTTACAATATCTGCTGATTTTAAGATCTTTGTCCCAGTAAAATAAGTGTTATGAAGATTCTAAAGAACTTCCGGAAATCCTTGACATATTTTAACCTCAGGTAGTAATAACTGTGATGTAAAAAATCAATCTAATTTCGTCATAAAAGTTAAAAAATTTGTAGTCTAAATTCGTAATTATGACTTGGATTTTTTGTTAGTATTATTAAATTTACTTAAATACATTCTAGACAATTAAAACATTTTCTAATGCCTAGATATTATTGAAACTTCAAAAAGATTCCTCAAGGTATTAAAATATTCTAGGATATAATTTTTTTTACTTTATCTTCCGAAATATTCTCAAAAATGCTATAAAGCACACATTAGTTATATTATATCTCGCTTGAATATTGCCTAAATCCTAATTTTTATTACATTTAATTTTAGGAGAAACGTCTATTATTCTCCTCCTTTTTATGGTTCAATGAGAAATATTTTTTTGGAACCATTTAATTATCGCCTACTTCTCTGTGTTGCCGGTACTTTTATTATGATCGTAGCTGCTATGGAAGCTACGACTTATGTAGTTAAGGCGATCTTGCACAATGAGAATGAGAGAGACGCAGAACTTGGAGAAGCAACACTTTGGTGTTTAAGCATTATGTGCATGCAGGGTGCTATTTCTTTTACACTTTTTTTTAGTGATTTTCAGTATATTAATGAAGAAATTTCTACTAAATAATAATCATAAAATTATGGAAAATTTATATTGGACTAATTTTAGGTTCTCCATGGACACCAAAAAGTCGCTCAGGAAAAGCTGTCCTATTATCTAGTTTATTTTTCGCTTTAGTCATCTACAATGCTTATTCTGGATTCATAACTTCAATCCTTTCAGTTCAAAATAATGGAATTAAAACACTCGATGATCTCCTACAATACAATTACTTTAAATTAGGATACAGTATCAACGAGGACGAATATATACGAGTAAATAAAAAGTATATGGATATTTTATTTTTGAATGCTCCATTAAATGTCATTTGAGTGCACTGCCATAAACAAGTGTCTTTAATTTTATTCAAATTACGTTAAATATTAGTACTGTAGGACCCCATTATGGATGCATAACCATAAGCGACCTAATTGCATGGTTCGCAAGAAATTGAGAGTTTCACTTTTTTTTTAATAAAATACTCGTTTCAAAGTAATAAGAATAATTCATTCTGAATACAATATAATGCATATATTAAGTATTGATATTATAAATATAAACTATAAATATAACTATAAACTGTTTTCCCGTTTTACATTGTCCTAGACATTCATCTAGCGAAGTTATGTGAAAAATGTTGTACAAATCGGTTTGATAGTGTGAGCTCCAGGTCGTCTGAATTATTAAACAATTTAAATAAGGCAAAAAATATATTTAAACACAAAACATTCTAGAAAAGAATGAATAACGTATATAATTCCTGAAAAAAGCCAAGAACCAAACGACCACTTTTCGACAACCACCATAAAATGTTGGTATTGTAATTTTAAAAAAGATCCTCTTAAACAAAATTTCATAACAAAGCAAAAAAATGTATACAAAAATAAAAAAGAGGAAAGAAAAATGAGAAAGCATTCCCAAATCCCCGTCCTTATCTTTTTTTATTTTTATTTTTATTATTAGAAAATCACAATAAAAAAACATTTACAATTGAACTGATAAAAAATTGAATTTTTTGCATAAAAGTGAAATATTTCGGAAAATAATTAATGAATACAAATTTGTTCAAAAATTTCACTGGAGCATCATCTAGTTCATTTATTCTACAATTTTAAGACAAATCGGGTAAATATTCTAGACAGCAGGTCGACTGAGCTGCTAAAAATAATACATTTTTCATATTTTCTGAATCTGCTGTATCCAGGTTCTAAGAATTGGAAAATGCACATAAGTATAGTATATATATATATATATATAGTATATATATATAGTATATATATATATAGTATAAGTATAGCATAGATAGTTTAAGAAAATTTTTTTTGCGTTTTTTTTTTACTTCACAACGATTTTCTACCGCCAATCTTGATAAGTGCATAGATAGTTCAAGAAAATATATTCGCGGTTTTTTTTACATGGCTGCAATTCACTAACGCGAATCTTCATTTAAATTTGCAACTTAAAAAACTATAGAAAGGAAGGTTTTTGAGGAATGGTAACCACCGTCATAAACCCGCGTGGAAAAATATTCTGGTGCTGGCCCGGCCCAGACCAGACAGTCTAGTTTCGAGTGTTGACGTTGACCAGATCGTCTGTCCTGGGCCTGGATAAAGTATATTGTTTTTTTATTTGTTGTTAGTCCCAGGCCAGACTGTATAGACAGCCCAGATATGTCTAAACAAAAGTTGCTGATCGAACTTGGAATTTTTTTGTTCTGCGACAGTTGATCAGTGCCTGTCCTGGGCCAGAGCTGTCACCATGCTGCCATGAAATATTTCCACAAGAGAAACTTGTCCAATTGATAATAAAAAATGCATATTTTTTACTCAGTTTATTATATCTGCAATTTCAAGAATTTTCTTTATATTTCTACCAAGCAATTTTGATAGAAAGTGTATCAAAATTAATAATCAAGGCCGTCGTCAGAAACATTTTTCGGGTGGGGGGGGGGGGATACAAACCGGGAAAAAAGTTCGTCGGTGGATATGCAGCGACACACAGGACAGTATATGTATATTAGGTACATATTTCAAGAATTTCGTCGGAGGGGTTAAACCCGCATACCCCCCCCTGGCTACAGCCTTGTGAATAAATAATTAAATAATAATAATCCATTTTAACACGCATATTTTAGAGAAATAATACACCATTTTATGAAATATTATATCCATAATTCCTGCGCATTCTAATATTTTTTTTAATGGAAATCAAGTCATATATTGTATTCAAAATTTCGGTCTACTTTAATATAATAATCATATTTCTCCGGAAATATTATACTTTTTTCTCAACATTTTTTTCATTTAAACTATATATAATCTGAACCACACAAGACTTGTATGAAATCCTATTTTCCAGAATCTTCAAATTTTGTATCTAAATATATCGGTCGATAAACCTCATACTTTTCTATCAAACTTTTCCCAACGAAACTTGATCAAATATTATCCCTCACCAGAGTTGTATTTAATCCAAGGTCTATAAATATCGAAAATTTCTATTAGATTCTTTCCGAGGTAAATTCTGATACTTTTTCTATTAACACGCTTTTATTAACACTCTAATAAATCTTATCCGCACCAGACTTCTCGAAGGATACAGTTTGATAGAAATTTGCAAGATAATTTTTTTTTTTTTGCAAAATAAGATGCTAAGGTGCCAATAAGATTTGATAGAGATACCATGAGAACCTTTAATAGGAAAGTGTATGAGATTTCTCGATGGATAGAATTTTATAGAAATATCCTAGATCCTGAAACATATAGGATTTAATTCAAGTCTTTTACTGATAAAATTTGATACAATTTTTTAGAAAGTATGATGGTAAAAATTTATAAGATTTCTAAATGGATAGAATTTGATAGGCTGGTATAACATGTGTTGAGCAATTTCTATTCGTGAAATTCGTTCAATTCAATAGGATTTGTATAAAATGTAATTACAGATTTTTATTTAGGTTAATATATTTTGATTTAATTTTCCCTAAATGTATAGAGTTTAGTTTAATATCATAATTTGTCTGGGCAGAGAATCTATTAAATTTTGTAATTTTCTATACTTTTTCCTACGACCCGCCACATCCCGATAACCATGCTTGTGGTTTTGCACCTCAAATAGGGCCATATAGTATTACAATTTACTGCAGTTTAAAGATAATCTAAAAATATTTGTTTTTGCCAATACGCTCATGTGAAAGGGTATGACCGAAATATAGCATAAATATTAAAATTCAAAGATTATAGTATCACACAAATTTTTCCTCTTTTTTCATTTTTTTAGGTTTGGAACATTCAATTTCTTTATTTTAGTCGTTTTTATAATTTCTAAAGATTCAATCTGCAGTTTTTTAAACTGTAAAATTTACATTTTTACTACATTTTTACACTTTTTTCTTCAATAATTTGGTATGAAAAGTATTTAATTTGCTAATATCATTTTTCAGAGTTCAAATGATTCCAATCTTCGTAAATTGTACATAAAGGCATTTGATAATCGTGAATCCAGATTAGAAACAGTCGTAGGTCTCAAAAAGGCGATCAAGGGTAACTATGGATTTTTTGTTGGGGCCGCAGATGCTCGAAAAATGCTTCAATCTTCATTAATTCGTAACCAGTGTAGTTTAAAAGAATTGCAACTTGAAAACACATTTTCATCAGTGGCTCTTCCAATGGCTCATTCTTGTCCATACAAAAAGATTATCAATTTAAGGTTTCCATAAATATATAATATCATATTAATATTTTGATGTTCTATAATATATAACTTGAAAGTCGAGTGTGAAATGAAGAATTAAAAAATTATCTAAATTTTAAATAAATTTTATTATAATTACAGTATCTTTCGGATTCGGGAGCACGGAGTTTTAGACAGAATCAAGGAAAAGATGTTGCCAGAGATGCCGAAGTGTCAGGACACCTCTAATTTTAACAGTGCAAGTCTTGTAGATGTTTACTCTGCGTTTGGGCTTCTTTTAGGCGGAATGTTTATATCCTTAGTACTTTGTCTTTTTGAAAGAATATGGACTAACAGAATAATTGTTCAAGATCATTTTTTTCGAGGTATGCGTGCTCATCGAAGAAACAATTTCCTCACAAGAACCGCGGATCTCCAACAAGAAGAGGATACTCCCGTTCGGACTGGTTGGTCCTTTTTAATGCCACATCCTAATTTGCGAGAAATGAGTGCAGTCCAACAAGAGGCAGATTTACATTTTTCAAAAAGAAAGAAATTTATGACACACGAGAAGACTTCGAAGTTCATTCCTTTTACAAAATCAAAAATTGATCCACGGGGACCCTCACCGAGGAAAAGAAAGAAAGCGCAGCATGAAGATATACTAAATACAAAACCTGGTCGCGATTTAGTCATTCCTTTTCAATTATAAAAGAATACGTATTTTCATTGTAAATTTTATTAAATTAATGTAAAGTGGCAGTTATAAAAATATTTCACCTATTTTGTACAATCCTATCCCCATTTCAATTCCGCTAAAATTTTCACGTGTGTTTTGTAAATTTCGGAAGGTATTGCATGTTTATTGTCTTCTTCTTCGATACTCTTACAATCTCGAAAGAAAGCGGTGTCATCCCTAAGGTTAATGAATTAAATTAATAAAATAGTTGAAATAAATTTGGTAAGTCAGAATAAATATTAAATGTGTCAAAATAATATAAATGTAGAAAGAGAGTTTCACAAATAATAATCCCCATGAGATTTAAAAAGTATTTACAATAAGAAAGAAAAATACGTTTTTTACGCTTTTTACATAATCAACAATATCAAGCATATCAAGTTGTTTCTCAGGATTTCTCTTTAAAATTAGCCATATAATGCAAATCAAAAATTACTTTTTGAATTTCATCCCCAAAAGCTTGTTTTATATGGTACCAAAGGACCACTATAAGTAAAAAATTGCGCTTTAAGAGTTTTTGGGCTTGATTCCTATTGTTTGTAGCTTGTTGTAGAACCAATTTTTCGTTATATATAACACAATACTTTCTGCTAATAATAAACTGTTTTAAATAATTGTTCGAACAATCTATTACTGTTTAAAGCAATTTACTCTTAGAATAGAGGTATAAAACCGCGCTTTTTTCAGAAATTTCTTACCTTTTTTCAACTTTTCAATCTCAGTGAGGTAATAATTAATTGAAGTTAACAAACCTAATTGCTTGAACAATATATCATTTATAATTATGTTCTCTTAAATCAATGCTATATAATAGGGATTTTATCCGAAATTTCCAAGTTTTTGTCAACTTTTTGCGTAGAATGAAGTAATAATTTCATACAGTTGAGAAAAATAATTTTTAAACAATTCATTATTATTTATGATAATATTCTTTTAGAATAAGGCTACAAAGTTATGGATTTTTTTGAAGATTTCAACTCTTCTTTAGCTTTTTAGTTATAAAAAAATAATAAACAAGCATCAAAGAAGATCATTTTTTCAAACAATCTCTTTTTTTGCGGATATTTTTTTTCTGAAATAAAAACTTTGAAATTATTTATTTGTTTCTCATTTCAGGCTAGACGTACAGCAATTAATCATTTGATTGACACCTATTTGCAGTTTATTTGTACAGTAACATAGCCTTTTTCTTTAAATGAATATTTTTTAAACATTAACAAAAGAGTAGCAATACTTCTTTGAGAAAAAATGATTCTCTTTGATTGTTATTTAATATTTGTTTATATGATTAAGAAACCAAAGAAAAGTTGAAAATGTTGAGGAAAATGCAACTTTCTAGTATTTTTCTGATAGAAGATAGAAAGATAGAAGTTGAAAAGTTTACAAAAAGACGGAAATTTGATAAAAAGCGGAACTTTCTTGCATCGCTCTAAGAGAATATACTCACTAAATATGATTCAGTGAAAAATTCACTGATTTAAATGTTTTAATGTTTTCGGACTTACTTACTAATTAGTTCAGTAACACCAAAATAAATCATGTGAAACATAACCTCTAAATTTTTAAGTTAGGCGTGGTTACTGCTTTACTTAAGGAGCAAAAGGAATTCCTTAATGAAATATTTTATTTTTATTTTCGGGCTGTCAGTCCTTTGAATTAACTACGGAAAAATATACTCTAACCATTATAAAAAGTACTTACTTAACGGGTGTGCATGGCAGTCCAATCTTGAAATTAAAGTAATGTTTGAGGTTATTTGTCATTTAAAAGAACCGAATCTTTTCACCTTTTTTTAATATTTGATCATATCTATGGGTTTTAAGTTTTTACTGTGATTGTGTGTGCTAAAATATTCTTTTATGATGACTGCTAAATTGACATGGTGCGGTGCTGCCTGCTCTCAAAAGTGTTTATTTCACTGAATGAATAAGTCATTTTTCACTGATTGTCAGTGACCGATTTCCAGCTATTTCAATCAGTAAATCTCACTGGCAATCAGTGACATTTCGCTGATTCAGATTTAGAGAGTAGCTATAAACAATAATAAATTATTCAAATGATTTTTTCTTTTAAGTTTAATTAATAAAAACGGCGACATAGCACATCTATTCTAAGAGAAAAATTCGATAAAAAATGTTTTAAGCAATGTTTTGAAACATTTTATTATTAGTGGAATGTAATATTTTATGTACATATTAGAGACCATTTTTACTAGACAAAAAAATGCAAAAAATAAGCATTTTTGGGACCCTATAGAACAGGCTTTTTTGGATGAAATTCAAAAGTAATTTTTGATTTGTATTCTACGGCTAATTGTAAAGAAAATTTTTTGTGACAAATCCATATGTTTAATAATGACAATTCTGTAAAAAAATAGAGAGAATAAATTGGAAGGGCGGGATGAGAGCATGGAAATTTTAAAAAGGGTCTGGATCACCCTACATCCCGAGTAAAAATGCTTCGACATGAATTACACTAAGTGATGTCTTGAGTTTGTCTCCAAGACATCGATGCCTGGCTGCGTCTCAAATTTGAGTCGAGACATAAGCCTTCGTCTTACTTTTATGGTCTCGAGAGGTAAGACGGCGTTTACTTGTCTCAAGGCAAGCATTGTCTTGGCTAAGACAACGTTTACTTATCTCAAGACGAACGCTTTCTTGGCTGAGATGATCGGCGGAAAATGGTCTCAAGACGAACCTTTTTCGACTCAGAAATGAGATTAAAATTGATGAATGAAAAATTTGTAATAATTAAATTAGTTATTTTTAATTAAAAAATTCAGAATATGTGGAGAATAGCCCTTAAAAATGTTCTTCAAAAAAATGAAAATTGTAACTCCCTAGAAAGATCTCTTAAGCCGTTAGAAATACGTAAAAACAAACCACATTTTCGGTATCTTCGTCAAACAAGTATAATACAAATCAAAACCCTTAAATAATTTGATTGGATATATATATTGTATAAAAATATACAAGATTGTTTAATCATTGACAAAGATTAGAGTTTATGACAATCGGAATGACCCTTTTTCTAAGGATAGGTATACACTCAAAGTTATAAACCGCTCGGCTTGGAGTCATAAAAATTCAATTCAAGACATAAATATATGTATTCAAGACATAGGTACTCGTTCCCAAGCCCTAAAATAGAGTTTGGCTCCGTCTCAAAACTGAGACATACTCATGTCAAACTTGTTGACCTCAGCATGTCTTGATTGGGGGCAATTCAAGTCGAAACCTAGTCGAAGAATTTTTACTCGGAAATGAATCCCAATATTTAAAAAATTACCACAAAATAAAATATTTCTTTTATTTTCAGTTTAGATAAACCCTAGTTTTCTAGAATTATTTTGCCAGATTCAGTTAAATTAATTTTAAATGTCAATGATAAGAATATAACTTGTCCGCATTTGTATTTCATTTAAAAACAATCATTTACCCAAATTTAATTTTAAGCAAAATAAATTTTTCGAGCAAGCACGAATCCAGATAACAATACACAGATATATTAAATATTGTGGCTATCTGGTTTAGTCCGAGACCAATGGATGAAACATTACAACAAAAAGGCCAAGCTTGAAGCCAGGAGAAAATCTTCGGATTTTTTCACCGACGGCTCAATTTATTTAAAGAAAAATGAAAATGCTTTCTGGGAATAATATTTCCAGTGCAACTGGATTGTAGGCGTCAATATGTACAGAAGCGTAACTTTATCTAAATTGGCGTCAAGCTACTGCTAGAATGAAATTAAATACGTGAATTCTCCTTGAATTTTTCTTATCATGCAAATAAATTAAAGAAAATATCAGTTATTTTTAACTACCGATACTGGGTTTCGATAAAAATTCAGCAAACTTGGCAATACTATCATGAATTATAAAAAAATATGTATTTATGAAATATTATTTCATTCGTTATTTCCGAAAAGTCATTGGCAATAATTAGTTCTCTTAGTCAATTTTTAAATGTAGATTGTACTTGTAATTCTATTTGCATTTTTTGTATATGTGTAAATTTGTCTTTATTTTCTATGTTGAGTATAAATATTAATGACTATTTTTTAATACATACCTGCATAAAATTGTAGATAAATCTGGCGGTTCTGAATCTTCTTCGTTGCTATTACACCATCTTTGCCATCGTTCATATAATCGTATTGGACCCATTTCATCAATATAATCATGACATTTTTTCTTCAAACTAAGTAAAGTTTTTTGTTAAATAAAAATTCATTTCAAGTGCAGAATTTTTATTGGCTTACTGTTTTTCCCACAGCCCATCTACTGAAGATGTTACGAGCGTTGCACCTGGTGTTCGATCACATATGAGATGATTTCCATTGAGTTTACGTAAGCTATAACTTAAATAAAAATAGTATTTGGGCTCAATTAATTAAATTCAATTACACGAATTTAACAGATTTTTTTGCTTTTGAATTTTATTTCAAAATTTGTGAAATATTACTGTTCAAAGGAATTGTCGCAAATTGTCCTCAAAAGGAGAGTAGCATCTGTATCGTTGAGCCAAAGTATTGGCATCATTGTTTCATGAACATCAACCATTGTTTGATTAATCTGAAAACAAAGTTTATTTTAATCTGGTTCTTTTAATTTTATACAAAAGTTTGAAGTTTTATGCAGTTACAAGAGTTGACTATGATCAAATGATTAAGAAACCATAGAACTTAGTACATGTTTTCTTTGAAACCTAAAGATCGTTTTAGGATAAAATTCCAAAAAGTGATGAGATTAAAAAATAACGGGTCACATTTTTGTTTAAAAATATCGTAAAATGGAAAAGGAACTTTTGATAAAACTCTTCATGGGTAATTACGTCCTTTTTAGTCATTTTCCTTTATCTTTTATATTCTTTTTTTTAATTATTTTTAGCAACCAGGACTCGATACTGTTAATTCGTAAGGTTTCTTGAATTTTTTTACGGATTTGGGAAATCGAGAAGATCATAAGAGTAAAATAGAAAAAGTGAAAGATCATTATTCATAAAGATGCAGGATTTTCAATAAAAATATTCCCGTTTAACAAACACACAAAAATCCAAAAATGTATTGCACTCTATCTTAAAGAAATTGTATACGTCATAAAGAACACATGTGCAAAGTTTCATGCTTTAAAAAAAAATGTTAGCCTAATTTATATATACGGCTGCTACTATTTAAATAAAATTTTAATTTCCTTGCAGTTTGAAAAATAATGTTTCATAAAAGAGGGGTACGGGGTTAAATTACGAAAATTTATCAATTTTGTTCTAATAAAAACTAACCTGTTGGGCAATGGCTAGGCACATGCCACATCTTATACAAGCTGAGGTAAAACTGACATCAACAATACCGCACCTCGTGGAAAAAGAAGTTGAGGTTGATTGGTAAGGAATTATTTGAACGATGTCTTTTTCCAAGGTATCACAATTATAATGAGGATCTATATAACCATCCGTATTCGTTTCGTTTTCGTGATCTATTATTGAAGATTTTTCGATTTTTGTCTTCCGAATATTACATCCTTTTTTTAATAAATTGTATTTTTCTGGTCTAGGCTTCCCAAAGGATTCAACGCACTGGAGGTAAACGGTTATTAGTAAAAATACCGTTAAATTAATTGAAAAAATTGTTGTTGATGGAACTGTCATGATTGGACGCATGTGACATTGGCCCATGTGATTGTTTTTTAAAAAGTTAAAAAAATAGTCTTATAAAAATGTATGCAATTTTAAATTGGAAGTATGGCATCCTGCAATGTAGAATTTTAGAGTAACAACTCAAAACGTTCAGAAGAAAAGTTTTTATCATAGACATTTTTTAAATAAATTTTTTATTTATTTTTTTTATTTTCTTAGAAAATGTTTACTTTTGCCACAGACCTATTTTTTACATCTTAAATTAGCACTGTTTGTTCCTAGAGCTGAATTAAAACCTTTTTATCGTTTATTTATTTTTTATTTTCAGTTTTTAAAATATTTCAGAGTATGTAAATATTTAAAATATTCAAACCTGCAATTTACGCAGTAAGTGATTAACATTTTCACAAGCGACGGAATTCACGTATTAAATATATTCTACCAAATTGAATGCAAAACATTTTTTTCAATAACATAAAGTTAAATATTCAGTATGAATCATACAACTTTTAATAATAATTTTGATAAATACTGTGAAAGGTGGCAGAAGTTTTATCAATATTATTGTCACAACTGAACATTTTTTCTGCCTCTTACCTCTTCACGTAACGTATTAAATTGATTGCAGAACAAATTATTTGAAAATCCCGCACCTTACCGTAGTACAAGAAATCCCTGACAGATAGCAGGAGCGCCACAACAACAAACATTTTACTTTCGCAGGTTATGTTTTTAAGCATGTGCTTCAGCCTTCAGCTCCAAAACGTTCAAAACATATTTTAAACAATTGTACTGTTATCATATATAAATAATATACTTATATATGCTGAACATTGTATAGATGTTACTATAGTTGTTACAATAAAAAATGGTAAGTCAAATCATCTACGTTTTCAAGTTAAATACCTATAAATTTAGTTATGTTTTTATGTTATGTTTTTATCCTTTCCAATTTTGATATTATTTATTTTTCCAATTTCCAATACATTTTTACATGCAGAAAAATATCCCCGAAATAGAAATCAATTAAATTTTTTTGAAGTACATCTAACGCTGTCAAAACAATATAATCAACTTGCAACATTTTTATATTATATTATGTATTTAAAAAAAAGAGTTTGTACCCTTCTCGGATGAATTTTTCAATTTATTAATTTTTTCAAGATTTTGATTTCTTACACTGCTTTTATTCGTTTAAACATCTTATTTTTCCTAAAATGTAAATAAGTTGCTACAAAATACTAATTCCGAAATTCCTAACTTTCCCATTTTCCCTGAGTTTTTATGTTAAATTTTTAATTTATTCAAAAGTTCTCAGAGCTCAGTATCCATCTAAGGAACAGAAATGATACAATAAGTACTTAAATCTAGGGTCCTTATGCGTAGAGTTTTTAACCAAGGAAATTAATTTTCAATCATAATGATGATTCTTCAATTTAAAAAATATAAATTTTCAACAAAATAAATGAATTTTCGAGCAAACAGATCAATGTTGGACCAATAGAGGAGTTTATCATCAAGAAGATTTAATATTTTACCACAAAAGACGAATTAAAAAAAATAATTACATTTTCTAACCAAAGTAATTAATTTTCAACTATAATAATGAATTTTCAATTCAAAAAATGAATTTTAAATCAAAAAGTTAAATTTTCGAGCTGAAAGATCAGTTTTAATTAAATCATGAAGATTAATTTTGTTGCAAAAAAAAAATAATTTTGAACAAAGTGCATGAATTTTCAACTAAAAAATATACATTTTTGCCCAAAATTGGAATATTTATATTTTTAGTTGATAAAATTAATTTTGAACAAAGGAAAATGAATTTGCAACTAAAAAAGATAAATTACCGACCAAAAAGATGAATTTTCCTACTATAACGGTAAATCTTCTGTAAAAAAAATGATTTTGGAACTAAAGGGTTGAATTTTTGACCCAAAAAAATAAATTTTAAACCATAAAGATTAAGTTTCTACCAAAAATACGATTTTTTTAACGAAATGCATGAATTTAGAACTAAAAAATACAATTTTTCAACCAAAAGTTGAGTAGGTATATTTTAAGTTTAAAAAATTAATTTTGAACCAAAAAACCGAATTTTGAACAAAACACATGGATTTTTAACCAAAAAGATAAATTCTCGATCAAAAAGATAAATTTTTTAATAAGGAGATTAATTTTCGACAAAAAAAGACTGATTTAAAAAGATACATACATTTTCAGCTAAACAAGATTCAATGTTTATCAGAAAGTTCAATTTTTTACCAACAAGATTAATATTTTACCACAAAAGACGCATTTTCCACAAAATAATTAAATTTTTACCTAAAGAAATGAATTTGCAATTATAATGATGAATATTCAATTAAAAAAAAACAATTTTGTACAAAATAGTTGAATTTTCGACCTATAAGATCAATTTTAAACTATAAAGAATTTTTTACGAAGAAAGACGAATTTTTAACTAAAAATATAAATTTTCACTCATAAATGGAGTAATTATATTTTCAGTTTAAAAAATTAATTTTTTACCAAAAAAAAAAGGAATTTCCAAACAAAAATAATCCAATTTTCAATTTAAAAAAAGCTTTTGAATCAAAACGATAAATCACGAACAAAAAAATAAAACGAATTTTCAAGCAAGTAGTGAAATTTTCAACAAAAAATGTATTAGTTGATATTTCAATCTAAAGAAAACTAATTTTAAATAAAACAGTTGAAAGTTCAGGATCGAAAAAGATTAGTTTTCAACCAAGCAGTGAATTTTCAGAGAAAAAGATTAAATTCTCATAGCAGATGAATTTTCAAACAAAAAAGACGGACTTTCAACCAAGAAAGATTTTTCAGTCAATACAGAAAAAAATGTAATGCAAAATGTGGAATTTTCATGCTAGAAACTTATTTTTTATCAGGAAAATTCCACACATATCAAGTTGTTGAAATATTGTTTTGAAAAAGTTACAATAAGGCTGAGTCCTCAGAAATTGGGAACAAAATTTAGGTCCGTCAACAAATATCATAAATTTTCGTTTTTGGGCCTGAAAATCAAGACATAGCACAAAACATAAATAAATTTCCTGATTAGACAGGACGTGTTTGTTCATCCTATATACAAAATTATTATAAATGATGGTATAATTTAATCAAATTTGAAATTTAATTTCAGTCTACAACTATGAAAAAGGAGTTAGCGAAGGCGAAAAAGGTATTACATCCAAATAGTAGAAAGTCCATCGCGATTATGAAGAAAACAAAAAAGTATGTACATGAGTATAATTATCTGGTAAATTAATAAACATGTACCGATTTGTCAACTTCCATGAGATATTCGGTTTTGAAAATTTCTTCTTGGGTTGAAAATGAACCACATTGTAGGAGAAATAAATCGGATAATATTTAGAGGGCGCTCATTGCGAATTTGTCGGTTTTTTGCACAAAAATGAATTTTTATAAAAATGGTGTAGATCTTAACGCAAAATTATATTGAATATAAAAGATGCGGCTCATTAAAATAAGTATTTTTTGTTATCGAAAGTTTTTGTTAGACTTGTGCATGCTTCCAGATATGCGATAAAAATTGTTATGAACAAGCGTGACTTATCCATTCCGGTTCCTGCGAGGTCTTTAATATATATTTGAAATATTTTTACATTACTAAAAAACAATTTATATTCAAAAAGACAGTTTTATATTTTATAAATACTTTTCTAATTTGGGAAATACTTCCTTTGTCTTGTAAAGAGACGAGTAAAATTTAATCATGGACAAAAGCTTAGAATATCTTAATTTACGAACCGGTAAAAACTGATTGTGGTTTTATTTAAAAATATTAATCTTCAGTTTTGAAGATTTTAAATTATGTTGATAAAGAATCTAGAAGATTTGAAGGGGATTTTTGTTCTATTTTGCTGGATTTAAACAAATCTTGATCAAATTTCAGCAAAAAAATTTAAAAGCAGATTTTAGAATATTTCGGAATAGAAGCTTTTTAAGAATTTTCAAACCTTTCCAGAGATTAAAAAATGTTCTAAGATTTTTGAGAAAGTTTTAATTGATTTTTTATTTTGGACAATGAATTATAAGAAAAAATTGAAAAAGATTTATAAAAATATCCAATGAATTCCTAAGTTTTCGAAGAAGAATGTAGAATATTTTGAAGCGAAATTTTTCAATTTCGCAAGATTACAAAATTTTAGAACTAATTCGAGTAAGTTTCAAATATATTTAGAACTTTTTTCTAAGATTTTGTAAAATCCTGTAAAATACGTAAAATTGTTTTCATCATTTTTCATCAAATCTGAAATTTTCAAAAAACTTTTTGAACTTTCTTAAGAAACAAAGGAAAATTATATTTATAATACAACCTTAAAACAATTTAACTTTATGTATTTTATTACTCTCCCTAATTTTCAACCAAAAAGACGAATTTTTAACCAGAGATGAAGTTTGAACTAAAATTATAATTCTTCGACCAAAAAAATTAATTTTTAACAAAGTCGTTTAACATTTAACCATTTAGAATTGAATTTACAACCAAAGAATCTGAAGTTATGAATTCTCGACAAAAAATGTAATAGTTGATTTTTCAACTAAACATTATTTTAATCTAAAATCAAAAAGAGTTTAAATCCACCGAAAAATCTGAATTTTCAACAAAACAGTTGAATCCTTAACCAAAACAGATTAATTGTTAATTACAAAGTTATATTAAAAAATATATATACAGAAAGAGATCTGTTTCTTAGAGGAAATTAGGGGATACGTATTTTACCGATTTGCAAAGAGAATTTTTTCTAAAAAGTTATGCGTATTTGAATTTTGTGATTTGTATTTCAAAAAACCCGATTATTTTTCTTTAAACCTACGCTATTACAATCAAACAGAAAATAATAAATATGAACTATTACATTTTTTGTTGAGAATTCATAATTTCAGATTCTTGAGTTGAAGTTCAACTCTACTTGGTTAAATTTTGAACTACTTCGTTAAAAATTAATTTTTTTTATGAAGAATTATAATTTTAGTTCAAAATTCATCTCTGATTAAAAATTCGTCTTTTTTTGTTGAAAATTAATCTTCTTTTCTGAAAATTCATCATTTTGTTTGAGGATTCAGTTCCTTTGTTGAAAATTCGTCTTTTTGGATGAATGTAATTGTTTTTGAATTGGAATATAAATATTTTGTTAGAAATATCAATTACATTTTTTGTTGAGAATTTATCTTAGTGGACCAAAATTTCAACTATTTGGTTAAAAATGAACTTTTTTGTTGAAATTTTGATTTGTTATTTCTGAAATCTTCAAAAATCTTTTTCAGTTTTCTCATGGATTGTAAGAAAAATATATTTATAAACCCATAAAAACAACTAGACCATTAATCTTAGACACTAAATAATTAATCGACATTTTTATTCTATATTCAAAATTATTTTCCCCTTCAAACTGGAAAGCTAAACGCGCGCACTTATTGACGCTAGTTATCATGAAAAATACTCATTTTATTTATCCGTATCGTTTATATTGTGTATAATTTTGAATTATGATCTGCTGTTTTCGAGAAAAATCAATTTTTCTGCAAAACAGATAAATTCGCGACGAGCGACCTCTCAATCGTAAAGTTCAGCATGTATCTCCTTCGTTTTATTAAACAAAAAATATCTATATTTGTGTGTTTCAGAATATCCAATCGAGAAAAAGTAAAGCTTGGATCTTTCGTAAAGCAGAATCTGGTGGCTGAGAAAATGCTATGGATCCAACAACACATGGTGGACGTGTGTCCTTATGCACCAGAATTGACTGCAGAATTAATAGAAATGTTAGTTTTTTTTTATTTTTTACATTAAAGAAAGCGCTTATTTCTTTGGAAGTAATTGTGGTTAATTAATATTCTTTGTTCACTAGATACATAGGGCGAAATGACGAGGAACTGGAACAAATAGCTTTAAAACATTCAATAGGAGGCAGGAAAAATAGGCAACATGCAAGTAGGGAGGATATTCTTCGAATGACCAAAGAGAGAGAAAAGGCAGAATACGAAACTTGTGGAATTGGTAAATAATCCAATCTCGGAATATTAATTTTATAAAACTAAAATCTCGACTTAATATTTCTTACTAATTTATATTTCGCAACAGCTGACGTGCACACGATTTAAGATATTAGGTTCAAAATTTGGGAAATTATATAATAATATTGATTTATTATTTTATAGGCTGATTATTTTCGAAACTAGGGGCTAAATTCTCTTTAACAAAATAATGTTGATACTATATTGAATTCCTTATTAACTACTTCAAACTCCTGAGATTTCAAGACGAAATATATTGGATTTTCAATAAAATAGTTGATTTTTCACCCAAAAAATATTTTCCAGCAAAATACAAGAATTTAAAAAAAGATAATAATAACCAAGCAGATGCAATAATAACCAAATAGTCCTAATTTCAAGCAAGAGCGACGTACTTTCCAATTTCCATGAAACAGAGGAATCTTCAAACAGATGGATGAATTTTAAACAAAGAAGATTTTTATTTTTTTGTTTGTTTAATGATGAATTTTCAATAACCACAAAAACTTATTTTCAAACTGTTGAATTCAACCAAAAGACATGAATTTTTAACACAAGAAATAAATTCTCAACCAAAAAGATGAATCTTCAACAAAGCAGATTAATTTTCTATTCAAAAGGACAAATTTGTGAACAAAATACATGTATTTTCAACCAAATAGTTGAATAGTTGATTTTCATTGACAATAATTAGTTTACAACCAAAGAGCGGGATCTATAAAAAAGACCCTTTAACAAACATGTTCAATTTTTATGATAAAAAGACAAATTATCATCAAAACAGTTCAATTTTAAAATCCAAAATATCATTTTTTAACAAAAAAAGTAATTTTTAATTAAATATTATTTATTTTCCTACTCCATTGCCTAATTTTCAAGCCAAAAAGACGAAATTTCTACTAAACGTTTGAATTTTATTCCGACAATATGAATTTTCAACAAATTAGTTGAATCCTAAACCAAGGAAGATTTATTTTCTACCAAGTCAGACGAATTTTCAACAAAATAGCTGAATTTTGAACTAGAAGAGATCGATTTTTAAACAGAAATGTAATAGTTATATTTTCAGTTACAAGAATTAATTTTCAACTTAAGGGGTGAATCTTACAAAAAATGAATTTTTATCTAAACTATTGAATTTCCAACAAAATAATTGAATCCTGAACCAAAACATAGTAATTTTCAACCAAGAAGATTAATTTTTAATCAAAAATTTTTTTTAATGAATTTTCCACCCAATATTTCAAATTTTTAACTGAAGGAGATAAATTTTTTGCTTGAAATGTTACAGTTAAATTTTCATTCACAAGAATTAATTTTCGACCAAAGAGGTTAATCTTCAAAAAATGAATTTGTAACAAAACTACTGAATTTTAAAGCCAATTTAAAATAATTTAATAAAAATTATTTTCCAACAAAAAAAAAGAATTTTCCACCTAATAGTTGAAATTTTTGACTTGAAATGTAATAGTTAAATTTTCATTCTCAATAATTAATTTTCAACCAAAGAGGTTAATCTTAAAAAAATGAATTTGTAACAAAACCAAAATGTGATTTGTCAATAGAAAAATTAATTTTTAATTAAAGACTTTAATATTCTATCAACATGTTGAATTTTGAAGTCGAAATCAAGAATATTCTACAAAACCGGGTAAATTTTTAATCCGGGAATATGATTTTTCAACCAAATTTTGGAATCCTAAATCACAGACGAATTTTCAGTAAAATTCTGCAAACAAAAATTCATTTAAAAAAAGAAAAATAATAATTTAAAACCGGATTGTTGAATATTTAGCTAAAAGAGATAAATTTGCAACTAGAAATGCAATAGTTACATTTTAAGTTACAATAATTAATTTTGAACGCAAAATGATACATATTTTCAACAAAGTAGTTAAATTTGAAATGAAAGAGATGAATCCTCAACCGAAGAAATCTTGTTATCAGAGTGGTTCCACATTCAAACAAGCAGTTGAATTTGTTATCATAAAAGATGACTTCTCAGGAAAATAGTTGCATTTTCACCAAAATAATTAAAATTTAACCAAAGCAGTTGAATTCCGAAGCAAAAATATAATAGTAGCCTTTGAAAAAAGAATCTAAGCAGAAATAGTTTTATTTTCGTATTGGATTCGATTAATTCATTTCGCATTTGGGCAGAAAAAACGGGAAAAAAGGAAAGTTTCTTGAAAACAGGAGAAAAAAGAAGAATTCTTGAAACAGACAGAAAAAGAGAGGAAATTTAGGACTATACAAACTTTCCTTAGTTATTTTTATTTAATTTTCCAAATTTTCAACTCGATATCTCAATTTGTGTTATCGTTAGTTGTAGCGCAAAAGTGTGGGTAAGGTAGGAATCGAGTATGTATTACATATTTACATTTTCTTGATGCTAATTCTTAATTAATTAATTAATTAATTATTTAATTAATTAACGTGTTTATAGAGATCCCTGACATACTAAACACTGGGCAATGTCAAATGCTTCAAAAATGGGATGGCGAACTTAGGTATCTACCTAATTTCAAGTTCCGCAGGTTTGGGAAAAAGGATTTAGAGAGAGCACAACAACAGGAACAAAAGTCCATAACTAAAATTAAAAAAGGAATTAAGTCGACACTGGAAAGTGAAAAATGTGGAGAAGAAAAGGGGCCATCGACTGTATCGGAATCTGCAGAAGCGACAGAGGCTTCCAGAAAAGATTTGGTACCAGATGAAGACGTTATAATGGAAGCGTCTCTGCCTGAATCAAATTTATAATTGCAAGATGATTGTTCGATGATAGTAGAATAAAAAAAGTCTGATGGTAAATAAGTGCTTTCTTCTCATAGATTATATTTTAATGCAGCTGACAATAATATAATTCAAAGAAGGATGTGATTTTTATAATATTTTTCAATTTTACCTAAAAGTAAATTCATAGATCCCTACAATACCGATAAGTTACCGTCTGAAAGTAAAATATTCCTCCTTTACGAGAAAAAAAACTACTTGGAGGGTGGCGAATTGGCCGAGAAACTGAAAATTTAATTAAAACCCCAGGAATTTTATTCCGATCGCAGTAAAATTGAATTTTTCATTCTAATATTTTTTGTGAATTTAGAAAAGTGATTTCTACTTTATCTACAGTCGCAGATTTTTCAGATTATCTCAGTGTAATATAATTAAATCATAATTTTTGTTTATTTATTGATTTACGAATTAAACAAGTTGTTAGAAAATTTATGTTTTTTGTGAAAAATTCGCCTATTTTGTAGAAAATTAATCCTGATGGTTGAAAATGCATTGTTTTCTAGTATAAAATTTAACTATTCCTGTTAAAGATTCATCATTATAGTAAATAACTAATCAGTTTGGTTGAAAATTAATTCAACAATTTGGATGGAAATTTGTCTTTTTGAATTGAAAATTCAACTATTTCGTTAAAAATTCACATATATTTTTAAAAATCATTTTTTTACAGAAAATTATCTTTTTCTTTGCACGTTAATCTTCTTCTTTAAAAATTCTTCTTATCGACTAAAAATTCAAGTATTACACTTAAATATTTATCATTTCAGTTAAAAACTCATCCTGTAGGTTAGACATAAAATCACTTTGTTGAAAGTTAAAATCTTGTTGAAAATTAATTTTTTTGCTTGAAAATTCATCATTTGAATTAAACATTAATTTCTTTTGTTGAAATATGTGGCGCGATCTAACAAAAGGGACCTACTAGGAAAAAACTCGATTTTCGGATTATGATGGATTATTCTGAATTATTTCACAATGTATAAATGATTGAAAAAGAGTATTTCAACGCGTGTGCAGCGTCGGAGATTTCTTCAATCGCTCGGTTTAAAAGGAATTTTTTGTCGAGAATTTCACTAATTTGTTAAAATTGTATTTATGTTTTGGCAGGAAGTTCTTTTGTTTTTTAAACTGAAAATTTATTTATTCTTCCAGTTGAATATTCCATAATTTTATGTAAAAATGTATCTCTTTGCTTAAACACTCATTTTTTTACTAAAAATTTAATTATTCAATTTTTGTTTGGAAATCATCTTTTTTATTTGAAAATTCATCTTCTTGTTAAAAAAAATCAATTATTCTGTTTAAAGGTTAATCATTTTAGTTGGGGATTTATCTTTCGGGTTGAAAATTCAACTATTCCAGTTAAATATTTACAATTTTAGTTGAAAATTCATCACTTTGTTTGGAGATCTTTTTGTGGAAAGAAACTTTAAAAATGAAACTTCAACTTATTCCAATTGAATATTTCATAGTTTTAGTTGAAAATGTGTATGTTTTTTTGAGCATTATTTTTTTTAACTTAAAATTTAATTATATATATTTATATTGAAAATTTATCTTTTTTAGTAAAAATTATTTTTTTGTGGTTTAAAATTCAACTATTCCAGTTGTAGATTTATCATTTTAATGGAAAGTTCCTCGGTTAGGTTGAAAATTAAACTATTTTCTTGAAAATCTGAGTTTTTTGTTCAAAATTAATGTTTTAACTGAAATATAAAATAAAATATATAAAATGAAAATTTAACTATAATTTAACTTGACCGGGAAATAACCGTGAATTTGAAATCATCCGCCGAATCGCCACCCTGACTTTGAATGCAAATAGTATTTTTCTCACTATTGAAATAAGTAATATATCGAAAATTTTCATTGATACCTGCCATAATAGTTGTGAGAGTCTATAAGATTTTAATAGACAATTAATAGTTAAGTTAAGTAACAAAAATAAAATGCCATAATTTGAACTTGAGCTCGTACTTCCTACTTTCACCTTAAGTAACAAAACTATTTAATTTTAACAACTAATAGCAGATGAATTTCAATGTCGTCAATGTTTACTTATTAACCTATAAATTTTTTTTATTAATTCCAGGCCACTGACCTGTTTTCCTTCCCAAAATTGGTTCGGTTTCTTATGAATTATACATGCGATTTTAAATTAAGGCTTCTGTTTAAGTGGCCTATAAGCAATTTTTCAAACTCAATTAATCGATCGTGAGAATCCATTCTTCTGATTGAAGATGGGATTTTAAAATAAAAATTATTTTTCTAAAAAACATATTTAAAAGTAGTTCTAGAAGCCTCAAATGCGTCAAAAGATTGAAGCTTTAAATGAAATGTGTGTGTGCGGATGAAAACGATCCAAAAATGCATTACAATTTTTTTCACTCTAGATGACCAGTCGCCCCCCTCCCAAGTTTACATTTCCGGGGCAAATAAAGCCGTATTTTTTTAAATTGTGCTCCAGGGTCTAAATAGAAACGTGCCAAGTTTTTTAGGGATTGAAGAAATGTCTACGAAATTAAACCATATGCAAATAACTTTTATTTTTGACCAATTATTGTTTATTACTAAAATTTCTAAAAATTGAGCAATAGATGTCCAATTTTTTCTCAAATTGGTATCCTATGCTACTTTTTGTTGAATATTACATCATTTTTTTACATTTCTTCTGACTTTTAACAAATATCTATTTGCTTAAATAATTTTTATTTGCTCAAGCAGTTTTTTTCGATAACTTTGAAAAAATGAAAGAAAATAGAATACATGCAATTATTATTCAGACTATATAGGGTATATAAAGAATATATTAACCATTTTTTAATTGTTTAAAGAAATATAATATGTTTAAACAATTATTTTTCCAACAATATTTTTAAACCCGTATTTTTTGAATTATACATAATATTGAATGATTTCGAAGAATAGTAAATAATAAATTAAATATTAAGGCCATGTGATGATTGGGTCACGTGACCAGATTCCTACCTTACCGACCATTTTTTTTACTTCGTAACTTATTTTCACACGAAGCGCCACATCGAGTTGGAAGTTTGGGATAATAAATAAAAAGCACTACGGAAGCTGGATCTGGTCAGAAATTTATATAATTACGAAAATAGTTTTTTTTGTGAATAATTTTTTTTTGGCTTTTTTTACCATTATTAAAATTTAGGACCAGACAGCTTGATATTCGTAAAAGATTTTCAAATGCTATAATGAAATATAATCTAAATACATTTTATATGCAGCCTAATTATAGCGCAAATCAGAAAAAAAATTTGTTGCGAAAGACAATGTTTTCTTTCTGATATCTGGAAATTGTTTTCTATAATTTTTTACTGGGTGTAGTAAGTTAAAATGCAAGCAAAATGGAATCTTTTGGGGAGGAGGTGACTTACCCTGTAGTTCGAAAAGCGTTTTTTGGACACCCTAATACTTATTTCCAGTTAGTAACCGGAAGTAAGTATATTTCATGTTCGACTTTTGGGCCTACAATGCCGTGAATTTATCCGGTTACATAACTACACACACACACACATATATATATATATATAACTTAATACCGCGTTGCATTGCGGCGAAATGATAAACTGACAAGGCAATTGTCAATTTTATTCTCATTTCAATAAATTTGATGATGAAAGCTCATAACCTGTTGCATGTTTGATTCGCACCACCCACACTTTTTTATTTTATTTTGTATTTATTGAAATTTTAATAAATAGAAGTTCCTTCTGTACTCTTTAAAAATTGTGCTAATAATAATGTTTATAATGTCTTTTTTCACAGGAAACTGAATTTTTTTAACATTATCGTGTCGTTTGCAAAGAAAGCGTGACACAAAAATCAAGGGTTTTCTCGCCATATTTGTTCCCAAGATTATAAAGTAAAAGTGTATGTCAAATAATAAGTTAGTATAAGACATACATGGACAAAAAATTTTTTTACATTGGACTGTTTATTAATTTCAAAGATAAAGCAAGTTAAACATAATTTTTTGTGTATCAACATCAAAGATAATTTTGCTTCGGAAGGTATGAAATATGAATGCCGTCTTGACCTGGATGGCAGTTTTATTTTTTTCAATTAACCTATTGAAAAAAAATTAAAAATTCCAGCCAGAATATCCTGAATTCACATTCATAAACATTTTAATAAATAAAAAACAATGTAAAGAAAAGCGTAGACAGCGAGAATATTGAACAAGCTACCTTTCGGCTCCCGATAGGATACAATTTTAATTTTACGCATATTTAAAATGCGGTAAAATTTTAAATACCAAAAGTCTTTCTTTAGATTAACGTCGTTTTAACTCGCCTTTCTGGATGATATGCAAGATCGATGTATGAATAGAGAATCTTTGAGAAAATTTCGAATTTTAAGATGACGTCAAAATCTGAAATTGTTTATATTGGTCTATAAATAACTATGGCACTGGACATTACATCTGTTTTCACTAGAAAAGTGTTTTTAGTTTCTTTTTCAATGAGGAGATTTAAAAAATCAAATCAAATTAGGTAAATAAACTATCGAATGTTAAGATGAAATTTGTATTTTCCTTTTAAAAAAACGCCAAACGTTAAATGGGTTCTCATAACTTTATAGAATTTGTTACTGAAATCGGAAAAATACGTGTCACCTAATTTTCTCTAAAAACATTCCGATTAAATATTAAAATATATTTAAATTATTCTCACCATCTTTAAATTGAATAAAAAAGGCAATAGCATCAATTTCATTTAAAGAAAAATGTTGCTATAATGATGACTTGGAAGAGAAAAGCAATTTTATTAACTGTTCTTAACCAAAAACAATTTTTTTTAGTGACCGAGAAAAATATTTGATAATTTGGAAATGATCGAGCATTCATTTGAATCTGGTTTTGCGGGGTCAGATTTCACGTTTAAGATGTTGAATATTTAGGTCTACTTTCTGGGCATACGTATTCTAAATATTATCTTGTTTCTTTTAAAGCTATTTTTAAATCAAATTGTTATGATTTTGTTTTTAAATTTTTAAAAAGTGAAAGTGTAATGCGCCGAGCAAAAGCAATCTAGCAGGGTGTGTTATGTGGAATTTCACTGCTGTATGTATAAACCCTAGCGTAAACCAGAGAAAGCTAACATAATGCTCTCTTCTAGGTCACCTTTACCAGGCGCTTTTTAAATCTAAAACAAATTATAAACAGTTATAATAAAAAATAGCTTTCGATAGCAATAAGAGAAGAATATTTCCAATCTGTCTGTAGAAAAATTAGTCCTAACTATTCAACCGTTTGCCCTTGAAATCTGACCCTGCACAACCGGATTAAAATAAATGCCCTTAAGGCTCTTCAAGCGAGTCGGTTTCTCTTGATCCACTATAGCTCTAAAAAGATGAATTTTTGTACCTAATATTTTTACCTCGTAATCTAGAGGTAATTGGACAGTTTTGGAAGAGAGCTTTTTTCCAGAAAATGTTCTTGTTTTTTTCTCGTAATTGAAAATATTTTTGTATTGCCATTTTCAGCCGCAAAAAAATATTTTCAATTACGACAAACAACAAGAACATTGTTAGAAAAAATCTCCCTGTTCAGAACCGTATAATTACCTTTAGATTATGTCGTAAAAATATTACGTTCAACAATTCATCCCTTTAGACGAGAGGCTGGGATTGGGATTCGCGTTATGTGAGTTCCCCCACCACATCAAAAATCTTTCTCCCCTCGGGTTTACCCTCATATCTGATTGGTTTAGAAAATCTAATCTGTTCAAAAAAGGGTAATGTCAAAATTTGACAGTTGAGGAAACATGTAGCAGAAACCATTAGGAGGTTATTACGTTCATTTTACATGCTAATCCTAAAATCTGTATATGGTTTATTACAAGTTTTATTCATAAGAAAATAAAAAAATGGAGTACTCTGGACGGTAAAGTCATGTAAGTGTTTATATATAAAACGATTTGGGTTGAATTTTTTTTCTAGGCTTGAAACTAACTTATTAAATAGGTTACATTGCATGTCAACATTGTTTTAAAAGTCGGTAGTGGGATCAAAGCGAGTAGGGGAAGTCGCGATAATCGGTAATGCGATAAGTGGGAGGGTACTGTATAGTGGATCATGCTAAACCGACTCTTTTAAAGCACCTTAAGACGGCCACAGCGTACGGTTATTAAAATTGAAGCACGTTTCTCTGAGATTTGAAACTACTTACTAATCATCCGTCGAGATCACAATTATCAATTTGACATAAATATCAAAAGTAGAGACTTTTTGTTAATCTAAAGAAATTCATAAGATTTATCTAGAATCTAGATCTCCGGCGCAAATGATCCATTCATCCGGCAATCAATCTTCCAGATAATCACAATGTTTTCCTATAATTCTCAACGGCGTCTGAGTCTAGATAATACCTTCTTCTGACTTTTATTGCTTCGATCTCGAAATCAAATAACTAGATTTGAAACAAGAGCATATCGATTATGCAAGGCCGTTATCTCCAGTAGCAGAATCACAACAGCAGACATTTCACGCCGCTGAAAATATAATATTAGTGGAACAAAGCTGACGGTGCATAGTGTCGTTAACGGTCATCAATATACAATTATAAAAATATGATTCTACTCCCTTCATGAATTTCGTAATGTTTGTTAACGCACATTCTTAAGAGAATGATTTACTCTTTATTTTCTACAGATCGTTCTAGGCCAGGGTTGGGCTAATGAGTCAATTAGTCTGAATTACTGGTATTTGCAATTAACACCTATATTAAACTTTATTTTCTGAATCATAAAACATTATTTAAACCATTATTTCACATTAATTGCTTTCACAGGTAATAAAGTTAAAAAATATCTTACATAAGGCAATAAACTCGATCACTAATCAAACACTAATCGTTATTTAAATTTATTAGTTTCTTCGATTTAGGGAAAAAGCTGATATAAAGTTATGCAGGAAGTAATATAAAATAGGTTCTTAATGTGTAGATTTATTACATAAACGCGTACTACAGAAGTACAAGAAACAGGATAAAAATAAGCTATTGTTTATTATGTAAAAATTGATAAATTTCGTCTCGCATTGTACATACATGTTTTATTCGCTTTCTAATTTTTTTAATTTTATTTTATTTATAATGAAGAAAATGCCGTACCGATTCCAGCATTATAGAGATTTAAAAATTTCAGATATAATATTATCCTGAATAAAAAAAATTGCAGCAGATTCTCATAACCTTCAATTGTTAAGTATTTCCTTATTAAATACCATACGCCTTCAGATATGAATTGCTTAAAGTTGCATACACCAGAAATTCTTAAGACCGGTCTTCGTTACTTCGGTCTCGGCGTGATCACACTCACACTTGGGATATCACCGCCTCCGTGGGCCGATCCCGTTTCTGCGCCGTGCTGATTTTCGGTACTGCATCAAATCGCCTTTTCCTTCAGTGCAGGCGCCCGAAATATGTAGGTACGGCGCCGCCTCGTATACCTGTTTTATACCTACGTTGACTGTTCG
>JAWWLR010000158.1:64816989-64830451 GCA_035041075.1 Acraspis erinacei | reverse complement strand
ACAATGGGATTGATGTATGGACTATTCGATCTCTGAATAATGCCCATTTTTAACATTCTTTGCACTTCCTCATCTACTTTGTCACGATGCGCCATCGGTATCGGGTAGATGCGGCCGACGAAGGGCTGATTTTTTTAAACTTTTAATATGTGTTCATATTGAGTTAATAAACCAGGCTCTCGTCGAAATGTCCTCCTATGTTTCCATAAGATTCCACTGAGCGTCTTTCTTTCTTCTTCTTTCAGAATCTTGTTTTCATTGACTTTCTCTTGAATTTCTGTCCAGGTTACATTTAAGGGTAGATTCTCCTTCTATGTTTCTTCTTGTTTATTCTCCATCTCACTCCATTCGATAGTACATTCCTCCTCTGAATTTATGGTGCTGAGATTGTAGTGTTCTTTCTGTTTTTCTTTGTGTTCGTCTTTCACAATACGAATTGCTGGTTTACCTTCTAAATACGGGAAGGTGAGAGTTTTCGTGTCTAAGTTTATATTGGCTCGATATTCGTCCAATATGTCGATTCCTATTATGCAAGTTCTAGATAGGCGAGGCACTACTAGAAAAGCCATTTGTATTAAGGTGTTTGGCAATTGCACGTCAGCGTATATTTGTTTGCTCAGGCGTACTGCTTTGCCCCCCACTGGCCCTGCCAAGGCCACACCTACCAATGGGAAGCTTGGGTAGCGGCTGAATCTCTCCAGGTTGTTATTTAGAAATTCTTCTGAGATGCAAGTAATCTCCGCCCCTGTGTCGATAAGAGCTCGCGTGACAATACCTGCGATTTGTATGTTCGCTATGTAACATTTCGAGCGTGTTTTCGGTGTTTTTCCTGGAGTTTCTTCCAGCAGATCTTCCCGTGTGTTCGTTAGAACGTTGGCATAATATATTGTTTCATTCGCCACGTCAATTTCCGAGTTATTGTCTATCGACGTGGCTCCTGATCGTTTCCCGGGCCACTAATCACTTCCTCTTGTAGATAAGGGTTGATTTCGTTCTCATTTTGCGGTTCAACTTCTATGTGTTGTACCTTGATTGAGGGTGCGCTCTGATTCTGACGCCACGAGTTATTGTCTTGTGGGGCACGTTGCCCCCCAGAATTTTGGTTAGGCTTGACTCCTCCATAGTTGCAGGGTCCATTTCCATTAGTGGGCTGTGTCCAAGATCCTGGATTCGTATTATTATATACTATTTATACTAATATATAATATATACTATTTTTTATTTTTGAAATTACAATTTTTATAACATATATTTCGATCAACAAAATCGCTTCAGTAGTCTTCGAAAAAAATAGCTTTTTTTATTTTCCCCCTCCAAAACTCACCCTACAAATAAAATTGTTGTGCTATCCTTGGAAGAATGTTCTGTCACCCTGATGGCCATCTTTAGTGATAATATGAACTTTATACGTACGGGGGCAACTTTTGGATGCTTATCCCCCTAGGCCCTTTTTATAAAATCCAAAAAGATTTGCTAAGAGGATGGCTGATTTGTGTTTCTTTGTCAGTATCTCAAGTATTTATATCTTGTGATTTGATTTTTAACATTAAATTAATCTAAGCTTTCTGGTGGAGAATTTTAACTAAGTGTTCTTCGACCTGAAATCGTGGGCTCATATGAAAATAAGGACACTTTGTTCAGATCGGTATCGCATTACTTACCGGTTTCGAACAAAAAGCGTCGTATTCTATGCATTTCATAAATTGCGTAATTATCCAAAGAAATGAATGCTCGAGGACCCGACAGAATATAACAGTGTATTATGGTATAAAATTCTTTCGCATTTCATAAAAATTGTTACTTTTCACAGGCTAATTTTTTCTAACCGAGCTCAGTTGGTGAAGAAACTTTCTGCAGAACCCATTTCTAGAGTTGCAAACTTCCTCTAGTGGAGCCATCTAGCGTAAAGTTCTGGTACTGTAGTGCGTTAAGAAATTCAGAATATTCATATCTTATTATGAATATTTAAAAATACATTTAAAATCATTAAAGTCACGAAAGTAATAAAAGTTCAAAAATAGGACCAACATCTTCAATTTTCAATGAATTTGCTTCAAAATTACTAACACTGGATTGAATTCTTCAGATGATTTGACAGGCGATTGCTCATCTAATGAATTTTGAAACGAACACGTTCAAGTGCACATAATTTCACTTCACACCAATTATGTAAGAGTATAAGCTTTTCTATTGAGCTCAAGGAATATTTAAAAAAAGTGCCATTTTCATTTTTTTCCATTCAGAAACAATTTCGGGTCTTTTCCTGGCTGACCACACAACTGATTACCTGCCTTAATTTAAATATACAAGTTTTGACGTATTTAATATAATGCTTTTTTTATTTTGAGATAGCAGGATATAAAAATAATATTCAGTTTTAAAAATGTTTATTTTATACAATTTTATAAGAGGTATAATTTTTAGATGAATGCCGTTGCGAAAGGAGGTTGTACAGTTTTCCCTTGGCTTAAGTTGACCATAAGGCCTAAGAAAGGTAGCGCAGTCTTCTGGTACAATCTTAAACGAAATGGAGAAAGGGAAGATCGATCTTTACATGGAGCATGTCCAGTCATTTCTGGAACAAAATGGAGTAGGTTTTTTATTAAAAATATTACCATAGCAATCAGATTTAAATTTCATATAATTATTTAAATAATCTTGACTTAAGTTATATGAGTGAAGTAACAAAATAATATCATGCAATGGATTCATTCATTTTTTAGCCAACATACTCTGAAATTTGGCCTTTTCATGCTATTACAGATGGCTGAAAGAGCCATAGATCGTTCAAGGCCGCTTTTCGAAAAATATTGTTCAAAACTTTTTATATGAGAAAAAACAGATTTTTTTAAAGAGCTCCGTTTTGTGAACAAAAAATTTGACGGTCTAATAACCAGAGTCAATGAAACAGCTATTTAGAAATAACTTCTATCGGTATTGCTGATTAGACAATATTTTAATATTATTATGAACAATTTAGTTCATAAATTTGTCTTCTGCAGAATTAGGTTATTTTTGTTGCTTGAAACCAGTCCCCATGTATCGCCCCTACTTTGCTGTTCTCTGACGACCCGGAGGGGAAATGGCGGTGGAACTAATCCAAAAGATGGCGCCACAAAAATTTGGTCTGACTTCTGTTAATAAACATTGCAGAGTTTACAAAAATAAGTTTTAAAAAACTATTAGTTTCCGAGAAATTCATAAAAAGTATTTTGAAAAAGTGTAACCTAGTGCATCTTTGAACTTTTTTAAAGGCCGTCTTGTTGTTATTATAAGGGGGGCAAGAATGGGACGTAAATATGTATCTTCTGGTTTCAAGTCAAGTTATGGCAATAACGAACAGAAATTCCACATTTTTTTGTACCAAAAAATCCAGGAATAATTTAACTGAGGCAAAAACCTATTTTAAAGGATGACATTGTCTTAAACCATACCCATACAGTGTGTGAAAATCACTTTTTGGAGCCTGACATAATTTGGGGTTTATAGTTTATAGTCTGTTTATTTTAGGCATGAGGTTTTCAATAATATAATTAATTATTTAATTTAAAATCTCCTTTCAATTTAAATAAAACGTAAAAAAATAAAATTTTAAATAAAAATGACGTTGAAGACGTCACAAGGAACACTGTATTTTCATTTCCTTGTGATCAACATACTTCGGAACTGATTTCCATTGTGATTCAGACCTATTTAAGTTTGAGAGTTCGGGAAGTAAGTAAAAACGAAATGCTTCACATTCGAGAACAAGAAAAGTTGAAAGCAGCGAGAAAAAAGCTTGCTCGATTAAGCAAGAAATAATTTATTGAACTGTATAAATGATTTTCGGTTCAATTTAATAAATAAATACATTGTATTAAATAATATTAAATCCATTTTCTTATATATCAGTCTTGTAATTGACTTTTTATCACATTATTCCCTCAGACATTACTGTTTAAAAATATTTCCTTCAAAACTTGGAATCGTTAAGATTTGAAAGGTACAGAGATTCTTAAGTTGTAGTTTTACATACACTAATTATTATTGTATTTATATTGGATATAAGTGATATATTTTAATAATTCTTCTTTCTGATCATGTATATGTTTTAAATATTTTGGTCATTGAGGTCTTAAATATTATTAATTTTTTCATTAGGTACATTAATAATTTTACCAATAAATAATTGTTTAAAATAGAATAAATAATAAAATCAAAAATATCAGCAAAATAAATCAAAGAAATATAAAGTTTGAGTTGCTTCCAAAATGTATCTGAAAATTAAATTTTATTTATATTAAACTACATATTTTCATGACCTTTTCTTTTTTTAACTCATTGGTAATAGTTACTCTTATTTATTCATATTTTTTCTGTTTATTTATAAACAACATCAAGTTTTTAATTATTTTTACTTATTCTTAATGCAATTCAATGCAAAAGTCAGACCAACTTTTTGTGGCGCCATCAGTTCGATTAGTTCGACCGACATTTCCGCTCCGGATCGTAAGAGAACTTCAGGAAATTCGTCTGATATGAAGTTTAATTGAAAACCCTACAAAAGCAAATAATACCTAGTCATTTTTTAAACAAATTCAAATTTTCGGCTATTATTTAATAAATATAACACGATTAAAATGCAGCTGTGATTGCAAATGTCTTGTAAGTGATATTTTGCAATGTCAGCTTGATATTTAATAACAACTTTCAATCATTTAAATAATTAAACTTAAGAAATTTATCACCTTTTCAGGTTTCATCTCAGAGGTTTAGTGTTTTGCCTAAAATAAACAAAAATAATCTTGATTTTGTTCTTATACTGTGGAAATCTCTCGTATAGCTCTCTCTCTCTTATTATTTAAACAATTTGAATTAAAAAATGTATAACTTGGCAGTTTTCATTAGAAAGATTTGGATTTTTTCGTAAAAACCAGTAATATTCTTTGCCCTTTGACTCAATATCGTGGCAGATCTCAATTACACAACTATTAATTATTATCTAAACAATTTGAATTAACAAATGAATAACTTCAAATATCGTAAGGAAGGTGCTTTCTTGTAATAATTTAATAACAGATGTCTACGCTGTATGCTTACCAAAGCTTTGGATTGTTTTCTGCGATCCTTTTTTCTGCGATCCTCACTTGTTCTTCATATTCCTTATAGTTGTATAATGTTGCTGACTAACAATGTCTACGATAAGAGTCCATTACTTCCATTACTATTACGAATTTATATCTGATAGAAAATTATCCATCTTAATCTTGGAAATGTTCATTTAGTTTATTTAAGCAATTAAAAATTGTTGTCTGGGATATAATTTTTACAGGTGAGCACATTTCATGCTATATTTATAGTTGAATTTACAAGAAACCCAAAATCTTGTGAAATACTAAGCTGTCACTGAAAAATACCACTGACAAAATATTAGCTATGACACTGGGATTTTAAACGCATTATTTGTACGAAATAATAGCCGAAATGTGAAGTTGTATTAAAAATTTGTTTAAATAATTACTAGGTATTATTTGCATTCGGTTAGTTTCTAATTAAACTTAATTCTACATATATTTCCTGCAAAAAATATCAGTTTCAAGCAACAAAAAGGTGTTAAATCTGCACAAAATACATTTATTAACTAAACCGTATATAATAATATAAAAGTATTGTATAATCAACTAATACTGCTGGAGGTTATTTGCAGATGCAGTTGTTTCACTGATTCTGATTATTAGTGCTACAGCCTCGGTAATTAAAGAAAATGGAAAAAAAATTGTCGAGAAGATTCGCCCTTGCTTTGCCGGGCGTCAATCTTGTCACTCGCGCTAATCGTCTTTTTTCCGTACGGGCTAAACAAAATATAATACTGCAAAAGTACTTTGCAAGTTAATTGCAAAGTGTTCTCATATGCTCAATTATGAATAATTACAGTTTCGACTATTTGGATTCATGAACATGGTCAAGAATTCCGTAGGCCCTGCACTTTATTGGAAGATGAATGAGTCATCTATTTTAAGTTATTCGCTAAATAAAGGAATATGAATTCTCTGGAAGTTTGGATGTTTTACATCCTGTACGAGTAGACTTCACCATGCGTTTTTATGTTACGCCTTAATTTTAAAATTATGAGACGAATCTTTCGCTCACATAAGCTTATTTTGTTAATCAATATTTTGCATTAATAAACAATTCTCTAGATATTTCTCAACTGATGGTAAGAAAATTACAATTGGCAATATAAAAATTGATGAACGCATTTACATTTCTTTGTATTTATTTCGATTAAGTTCACACGATTTTATAATTAGCGCACTGACTCTCTTTCCGCTTTATGTTTCATACGTGACCGTCCGCGAAAAAAAGGGACCTAATGCGTCAAAGCTGAATTTTACAGGACGGGCGATCGAAACTGAGTTCGCAAGCGAGCATTTTAGTAGTGGGGATGTGTCGATGAAAAGAAACCCCTCCACTAACCACTCCCCTTTAGGCGCCATATCCGTGAGCTGCGCTCCTATCGGTCCACTTCGACTATACCAAGTAGTAGTGAGTGGTGGGGATGGTTTTCGCAGGCCTCTCGTTTCGTCTTCGCCCACGCTTATTATGCCTATGTTTGTAGCTCAATAACAAGAAAAGTAATGAACTTACACAAATTCTGATTCTGAAAACATAAAAATCAATTTTTTCCGCATTAGGTCCCTTTTCTCGCGGACGGTCACATATGTAAAATGTAAGGGTGCTTCTGAAACCCATTGCATAAAACTTGATTTTCAATCATTGAGGGGTTGGACGTAAGAACCATAAACAATAAAGGCCGTATGAACCATTTTTGTTGGACTTAGTTCTTAAAAATGTTTTTGATGTATTTTTGCCATTTTGGTTTTATAATATCATAATGAACATGAAAATGTTTGTTCTTGAAAATGAAACTTAATCAAAGTACTGATTTTTAAGTGCGTACGCCAATATTTCAGGGTGGTCATTCTAATCTGGAAAAAAATCTCGCTCATTTTCCGTTTTTTTCGGTTTTCAAAGCATTCTCTCGGTAGAAAAAAAAATTAAAAATTCGAAATATAAAGCTCTCAAAGTGGAAATCTTAAATCTTAAACTTTTTAAATTGAAGTCTAAAAGTGTTTTAACTCAAAAATATTGTATTTGAATGCTCAATAATTTATGCGTATAAAAATGGAAGGTACTAACATTACTTTGAGGACGTTAAGATTTATAATATTCGAAAGAATATTTTTAAGTAGATTTAAGAATTTTAGACTAATTGTTCGTCATATTTTGTGTTGCTACGATATTGCTTCGACCTTCAATCTACGGTGGACTAACAAGGAAACCACCCCAATCCGACCCCATCGATTTCGAAGATCTTCGGATATGTTGTAGAGCATAAAAAAGTAAAAGATACGTATTTTTTATAGGCGGAAAAACAGTTCAAGGGGGTGAAAGCCACCCTTAAAACTCACCCCCGAAAAACAGTTTTTGTAAATATCTCAGAAACAATTTGGACTTTTAAAAAAATCAACGCCAAAAAGTTTTTTATAAAAAGGTGCTTCTACAGACGAAACTTTTATGCCACAGGGTTCCCCCCATTTTTTAATAGGGGTACATGTGCTATTTAAAATTTATATCGATACAAAATTTATAAAATCAGCTCGATTGGGTTGCAAATTGCACTGATCATGAGAAAATCAAAAATTTAATTTGTCGTGTTTCGAGATTTTTAAAGACAAATTTTTTCAGGGTTTTTTAACGCTAGAATGCACCCCTGCAAAACCATAAGCAGGTGTACCTAACCACTTACCCCCTAACCCGCCCAAATCCTATAAACCAGCCCTGCCAAACCACAATCAGGCTAACCCACCCGACCCTGGAAACATCTAGTTTAGTCGCTTTTTTGTTGAAATAATTCAATTTCACACCACAAGCCAGCTCAAGCACCTACCCACTTATCCATTAACCCGTCCAAATCCTAGCAACAACCCCTGCCAAACCACAAGAAAAATATGACAACTAACCCTCGGGAAAGCGAGTTTAGTCGCTATATATATATATATATATATATATATATATATATTAACCCTCGAGTTACAGGGATGAGCCTAATATTAGGCATATTTTCTATGTCCTGTGCAAGCCCTCTGAAAGGATGCCTTTCACAAGAGGAAGCTGAGCGCGCCGACTCCGACGACTCCCACTCGTGCGATATTACGTAAGTCTGGGAACGCGTGGGAGTGAGAGGGTATAAAAAGGGCAGCAAAGCTAAAAATCGGGAGATAGGATCTCGCAGCTGCAGAGCTCGTGTTGAAGGGCTAGAATTGGAGGAAGCGTTTGAGGATTTATCCTCTCACTCTCCCATTCAAGTACGTCCTAGTCGGAGCTTGTAAAGATTACCTAGGTTCACAGAAACTAGTTATTTCGAACAATCTTCTAAGAATCTTTGAAAAATCTAACTGAGAGGATTTATCCCTCAGCTTATTTAAAATAAAAAGATTTCTTTGTGAATTTATCAACTTGAGAATTTTTCTCGTGCGATTTCGTATTTTTACTGAGATTCTCAGAGTTGTCCATTTTAGGACTTTATTACCTCCGTGGTATCTAAAAATATTGTGTTTGTATTCTTCTTGAGAACTTTGCCGTAGTGCATTTGAATTTCATTAAATTCTGAATAATATTTTGCTTTTTAATTCTCTTTGAGAATCTTGCCTGAGTGCATATAAATTTTGCCGTCTAAATTATCTAAATTCTCCTTGAGAATAATTATTAAAACCGACTCGAATTTCTTGTGATTTAACGATTTATATTTGTGGTCGATGTCTGGTTCATCGAGACAATCGCCTAGACAAATAAAATCGTTGGACTATAACTTTATAATCACTTCGATCTGTTACTATTTAGTTGGGCTAATTTACTACCCAAACTATTTGAAGCTAAAGAAAAGAGTGGATATAAGTAACGAAGGCATTCGAGCTTGCTAGAGAAAAATCTCTCTTTAAATATTCCTGAAGGGACTCCGGGTTCTTACTTGTGTCAAATTTCCAACGAACGGAAATCTTAAAGTATTTATGGTCAACTCTGGGACGCTCTGCTAAGCGCCAGCGTTTCCAAATTTCTGAGTATCGGTCTCTCAACCCCCTGCGGCGTTGTGTGACGTACAACCCAAGCCTCAAGTACTTGAGTGCCTGCGTGGGTCCGTAATCCTACCTGAGGACTTTTGCCTATACAGAGTCTGTAATAATTATAATTGTAGATAATCGCAATAATAAATAGCTACTAGGATTAGCAATCACGCCTTTCAGGTGCACTTTTATTATAGATGAGTTAAGATTTATTTCTCGACTACCTAGGAGGTCAATGACATACTTAAATTTCCAACTTCTTATTATTTAGTTGTTATTCTTTTCTGAATATTAAGGGATCTCAATGTCCGAATTTGATCTCCGTGATCACTAATGAAATATAGAATTTCTTTGAGATAATAATTATTCAAAGAGCAGCGACTATTATTCTTCTCTCCAGAGATCCCCTTTCTTTTTATTTTAACAGTTATTTATAATCTTCCGATGCAAATCTAGTGATTTCATCCATATAAGTTAACTTAGCCT
Organism: Acraspis erinacei; assembly: GCA_035041075.1. Taxonomy (NCBI): domain Eukaryota; kingdom Metazoa; phylum Arthropoda; class Insecta; order Hymenoptera; family Cynipidae; genus Acraspis; species Acraspis erinacei. The sequence goes on along the minus strand of JAWWLR010000158.1, from coordinate 64,820,861 downwards.
AATTTTTATAATCAATATTATTATATCTAAATTCCGCGAGTTAAAATATATTTAATCTACACAAAAAAGTCGATATAAGTCATTTATGGTGTTAAAAAAATGTAAACATTAATTCTTTAATAACTATTTATGTATAGAGGTTTATAAGTTAATTTCAAATGCTTAATATTATTTTTTTACTAGAATATATGTAAAGATACATCGAAATTTTTTTTGTACATGAATGTACGTGAATACGTAGCGAAATTATGGTTGTATGTGACTACACAGTAACATTGACAACATTCATGACAGGTTGAGTTTACATTTTTGTTTTAGTGCTTCTTTACACTTCTTTCAGTCAGTTTAAAAGTGTCAGTTAAAAACTAGCCATTACTGTACACTATTCCTATCAGTGAAAAATATCAAGGGTTAATATACTTTGCAAATACAAGATAGTGCGACAAATTGTAAAGAAATTGAGTTATCTAAAAAAATTAAACAAATATGAATGGATTCTTCAAATGAATTTAATGACATAGAAATAATTATTGAAGACAAATTGGATTTTTAAGAAGAATATAAAGATCATGATACAAAAATTATTGAAGATCAAGAACTGCTTCACTTGCCTCATGCTTTTGAATTACCAACAGATCACTGTACATACGATATAGCAGAATTTGATTTTGATTATAAGAGAAGAGCCGTCGAATATGGGAGAAGTGGCAAAGAAATATTAAGTGTGAAAAGTGTACAGAGTAAATTCAAGAAAGTTTCATTGATCAGTTAATTGAAACGTTGGCCTCACAAAATAAATAAAGATGGTAGATATAGGCAAAAGTTGTGAGAATTTGTCAACATACATTCGATAATTTTGACGCTTTTGTTAAAGTTGGAATAATTATTCATGATCGTGATATACGTCAATGGGCTTTACAAGCTCAAAAAGAAATTACCTGTGAAGATTTTAGATTTAAGGCTTCTGCAAATTGGCTATTAAAGTTTTAAAAAGCTCATCGAATAGTATCTAGAAAATTAAATAAGTTTATTACTGAAAAAGCCTTGGGGACAGGACTCGAACTTGAAACTAAAGCAAATGAATTTGTAGCTGATGTAAAATCATGTATACCAACAATCGGACTTGAAAATGGTACAATCAGTTTCATCGACAACACACAGTTATACAATACAACCACTAATATCTGATACGGGACAACTCCTATCTCCCCTTTTTTAGTATTAATGGAGGCAAGTGGTGAATTTGGCCCTATTTACAAAAAATGTATTTAGAGAACAGGATGTACATGTTGAAGCATCTACATCTCTTGTAATTACAGATCTCTTTAAAATTTGGTTACAAGAAGTATTTTATCCAAAAGTGGGTCATCATTCTGTACTGTTACTTGATTCTTGGAGTGGACACTGTGATACAGCTATAGAAGAAACGATGCAGGAAAACAAAATAATAAATATAAAAAAACACCATCGGGAACAACAGGAAAAATACAACCACTTGATCTATATGGGTTTCGCATCTGGAAATATTTCGTCCGACAATTTTCAGATAATGTCGTTTTAATTAATTATGATTTGAATCTCCATGTAAGGAATAATATCATTAAACTTCCATCCCTAGTTCACAATCAGCTATCATCACCGCGATACAAAAATCTTTTTTGGTACAAGAGCGGGTACATTGATCAAAGACCAGACAGTTTTGATAATCCCGTAGACTTCAGTTTCGGAGATTCTTGCAACACTCATTGCGAAATGCAGGCATGTAAGAACATTGCCATTGTACGATATGGCTGGTGTAAAAAATCATTCTGTTTTAAACATTTCTATGAAGATTGCCATTATTGTCAAAATTTTAAAAAATAATGTATTTCAATTTGGAAATGTAAAAAATATTTCTTTGTAATAAAAGTAGTTCTTCCATACATTTTTTTCATTTTATAAACAAATGCATTTCAGCTTAATTTTCAAGTTCATAAATTTTTACAATGGACCATTCACACACCTACACACACAAACATAAAAATCCGCCCATAAACTCGATGATCACAGGTTTACTTGTAAGTGCGTTAGCCTGCTTATGGTTTAGCAGCGGTAGTTTCTAGGTTTTGGATGGGTTAGGGGGTAAGTGGTTAGGTGGGTGAGCTGGCTTGTGACGTGAAATTTAATTATTTTAAGAAAAAAGCGACTTAACTCGATGTTTCCAGGGTTAGGTGGGTTATCCTGCTTATGCTTTGGCAGTGGTGGTTTCTAGGGGTAAAACGGCCCTGAAAAATGTATTTCTTTAAAAATCTCGAAACACGTCAATTTAGTTTTTTATTTTCTCATTATCAGTGCAATTTGTAACCCAATCGAGCTGATTTTATAAATTTTGTATCGAAAAAAAATTAAAAATATTAAAAAGTCCAAATAGTTTTTGAGATATTGAAAAAAAAACTGTTTTCGGGGGTGAGTTTTAAGGGTGGATTTCACCCCCTTAAATTGTTCTTCCACCAATAAAAACTACGTATCTTTTATTTTGTTATGCTATACAAAATATTAAAAGATCATCGAAATCGGTGGGGTCGGGTTGGGGTGGTTTTGAGTATGCTATGTCAGGTATTGTTGCCCTTGCAAGATGTAGCAAAGTTCCTACAGCCTCCCTGTACGGAGCATCTACCGTTGTTTCGTATACCGTCATATCATGACTTTGGAAATCATCATGATTCTCCCTTTCGCGTTGTTTACGCTCTTTTTGTTTTACTTATTTCGTGACCATTGGCGTGTTTTGAGAATCTGTGTTTTCATGACTGAATTCAATAAAAATACGATTTATATATTTTTCTTGCGTAATCTTCATACTCTTAGATTTATGATCACGTTTTAAACAGACGCGGATCGTGATCATCACTTCTTAAACCGAAACAAATAACTATTTCCTTGAATTTCTTACTCCGTCTTTTTCGACTAATTCAAAGACCATACGTTGCTCTTTTTAGTATAGTTTATATGCTTTCTTTTCTCTCGTTTCATTCGGAACCCTTACTCCTTCAGGAATTTCCATAAATATTTCTGCTTCAAAATTCCCGTTCAAAAATGCGGTCTTAACGTCAAGATCACAGACATTGAGATCAAGATTATTTATAATTGCTAAAACTGTCCTTACTAAAACAAGTCTTGAAGCCGAGGCATATGTTTCCTTCGAAGTATAAATGTTTTTGCCCTTGAAACCTCTTATTACTAATCGTGCTTTGAATTTTGTTTTCCCCTAAGGCTCAGTTTTTCAACACCCATTTTGAATCAATTATGTTTAGTCATTTTCCAGACCCGTCACTCTGTGAGCGAGCTTCTAATTCTCGTACTTCCTTCTTGTGCATTGCATTGAGTTCATCTTCGATAGCTATATTCCCATTTTCTTTGCCTTTAGACATCATCGCCTCTTCAATCGTTACTGGATCTTCATTTAGGTTAGCACAGGAAGTATGCAAAAATTCGTCTACATGGTGGTTTTCCGTCGCTTCAAGTTCCTCTCAAATAAGTGGAAATACAATCGACTCGTTTACAATCGTAGACTGTGGCATACTGTAGGCAAAACTTGTGTCCCACAATTTTCGACTTCGCGTACTGTACGAATTTTCGTGGGAATTCGATTTAAGTTTTGCGTCTTTGACTAATTCATCATCCACATCTAACTGCCGTTTTCTTGGTCTTCCTTGATCTCTTTTGGCCTCTCCCACCGTTTTTGACTTTTCTTTACTGTCGCTGTGAACTTTTTCTTCAAAGATTAACAAATCTTTCGTAAAGTATGGACCTTCATTCGAGTTTATTTCAAATTTATCTCCATATACCAATTTTTCGTTAAACTTGAAGTCTCGTTACTCGAAAAATTTCCTTCT
>JAWWLR010000158.1:64798592-64815160 GCA_035041075.1 Acraspis erinacei | reverse complement strand
CTCTTATCTTTTTCTTGATAGGTCCATGTCTCACTTCCGTATAGTACAGTTGGTGTATAACTATATAAAAATTAGGATGTGTTGTGGAATCTATGACTACTCTACATTATAAACATAAAATGCATAGCATATTCTCTTCTTGTAATGTACTTCAAAGCCTAATTATAATTTACAACGTGCATTCTAGAATCGCGTAATAAATTCTAGATTATTGCTATTCTAGATATTTCTCTATAAATTTTCACTGAAGGATCAGTGAAAATCTAATTTGGTTCAGTGGCACAGTTCTCATTGATTCAAGTCTAGAAAGTTATATATGGTTCGTTATTTCGCAGATTGGTTAGGATCGTCATACCCAACCTCTTCCAATTTGATCAAACTTCTTAATTTTCACACTTCGACAATAATGTTTCAGATGCAATGAAAATGTACCAAATTCGCTTTACTCGTGGTACACAATAGGTGGAAATAAGTGATTACAGTTACAAAACAATAGAATCCACATAAACCAAGCTACTTCTTCAACGCGAAGTAATCATTTTGGCCAGCGACAGTCAGAATTGCAAATCCACTTAACTGGGTCATAATCATGGGAGAGATACAAGATACACGATATTGTTATTTTAGCTCTCAAAATTCACAGTTTAAAAAAGGTTTTAACAACGAGTTTCTTTTCGAATTTAACTCATGACCTAATAAACTTTTTCCGCTTCTTGTTTCTGATTTCTTGCTCTTCAGCCAGTGACCATTATACCATGACCCAATAAACTGCCTTCATTCATCTGCTCCTCTCATTCTACACACCTCTTCATTTACCCTTTCCATTCTGATCCTTCAAGGATAATAATCTTCAATGATCAGCTTCATCTTTCTAGAATCTAGAAGTCGAAGATTGATCCGATCACTCGCTTCTCCAAGGAAGGCAATCATCACCCACGAAGGACCTTCAGTGTGCAATTTGCACCCCACCAGTTAGCAACTGATCAAATGAATGACCATGTGTACAACTCTAAGTCTAACGGGTGAACGACTTGACAAGGTGTAATAACATCCAGCAGGTGCTGGAAATAGACACTAGGCCAGGATACAACAGATACATAGCATATATCAATGTGATTCTCACTACCATCTTGTAACCATCTACCATCTACTAACCAAGAACCTTATGGAGCGAGCCAGCCAAGTTGAACCTCTAGAAGAGACAGGATTGCGTTTTGAGGGGGAAGACTGAGAGAGAGAGGGGCTGCTCGATAGACCTTTCTCCTGTTCTTAAGACTATCGAGTCGCGGTTGTCAGTTCTTACCGGAACACAGACCAAGTTACAAACAACCCGAAGAAAGGTCGCGCCATTTCACTACTTTAACTGTAACCATTGTAACCATTGTAACCATCGTAACCACCGTTCGCTGCTTCATCTTCCAACTCGTTCCCAATTTTAACTCGTAGGTGGTTTTGCTCCTGGTGTTTTACATCCTACGCCTACGACTTCTGGTAGTTTTTATTTTTGTGTTTCGCGCTTTCGGCAGAGGCGCCGGAAGAAGGTGCACATGGTGCAGATTTTCCGTTTTCCAACTCCACCGGCAAACTCCTGGTTCGCCTAACGGACATAGCTTAACGGTCGGTTTTATGACAGTGTGGTTCTCTTCGTTTACGTTCAAAGTGCAAAACTCCTCAAAGTGGACAAACAGTCGATTTATAAACCTCAAGGAAGAAGATGGGTGCTGAGATGCGGCTACTTAGGTTTACGAAGCTGCTCCTCGTGGCACTACCCTTGATAGCTGTCATACATGCAACAAATGCAGAGGGTGAGTTCACTTTGAATTTCCCGCCTTTTCGAATCAAGTTACCAGTGTTAGCCAGTAAGGATATTCCTTTTTTGAGGTGGATTGAACACAACATTTAAAAAATAAGAAGACATCTGTAATAAAAAATCTCACATTGGGTCCTAATAACTGATAACAATTGAATATTTAATATTGTTTAGAAACTTTTCTTCCAATTTTTTGAAACTAACAGTTTTTCTATATTTTCACCAGAATTTAAAAATCCTTTGAGCTGAATTTTATAGATTTATTTTAACGCAGAAAAGTTTTAACATGCAAAAAAAGTTTTGAAAGTTTTTGTTTCAATTCAACATTTTTTTAATGAGAAAAATAGAAGTAAAAACAAAATATGGCTAAACTTAGCGATTACAAATTTGAAAAGATGTAGTTACTTTATTTTTACAAGAGGAATAGGCTATTATTTTTTGAGGTAAAAAATTGATTCCTTAAAAAATCCTTGTTTTGATTTTTTTTCTTAATTAGCTATTTTTCATCTTTGCATAAAAAGTAAGGGAAAATTTGAGTGTAACTTTACAATAAATACAAAAATCTTGTTAAGTTATTTATTTAATTTTTAATGCGTGGCAACTTCTACGAAATCTTCAAGACAGATTCTGTCGAAATTTGTTTTTTTTTCATGGTACCACTTTACGTTCTCTCATCTTAATATAATGTTTTTTATATGATCTAAAAATAAAAATTCTTAAAATTGTGAAAAATATTTGTGTAAATTTGTGTAAATTGTGTAAAATAAATACAAAAATTAAAAATTTCCTAAAGGGCATGTACCAGATTGTCACCTGACCAATTACATGGTTTATATCGGACGGTTTTTACAATTTGAAAAATGTAAACATTGTCTTGACCTTTTTGGAAATGATTTAAAATACATAAAGCCACGTCTATCTGGCTTGTTTCAGTTTTTATTTGTTTAACTAGTGCAATTGTATTAATTTTTAATTTCGAATGTAACTGAGAACAGAGCTTTAGAGCCTTAGCTAAAATAGAAATAATAGAATTGCATTCTTGAAACAAAATAAAAACTCGAATGGGCGAGATAGACGTACGCTTATATATTTTGAGTCATTTCCCGAAATTTTTGCACAATATGTTCTTGAAGTTAAACTTTAAAACAATACACACGTTTTTTCTTTTTTAAGCAAGTACTTTGATTTTATTGATTAGGAGCAATCCTTAGCAGAGCTTGGTCTATATAATATTGTTTAGAATATTCAAGGTTTTGTCAATAATTTTTTCTTCCAAGTTGCAGAATTTTAACTGGAAATGAAGTAATATAGAATTCTATAGCTTCGTTAAACTCTTGAAAGTATAGTTTTGTTTACAATATGTCAGCTATTACAATTTTTGACGAGCGCTGTAAAATTGAACGAGCTGCTATTATATATCCTATAATAATCTGCCAGCAATGAAAAGTGTGAAATATACTTTTAAAGTTTCAAGATTTTTCTCCCCGTAAGAAGGTGTGATTTGAAATGGATTAAAATTATTTAAAATATTTGGCAAAAAACGACATTTGAGTGGTTTAAAAGTGTTGTGAATTTGGTTTTCGGATGAATTTTTCTGGATTGACACAATAATAAAATGTCTTTTATTTTCAAGTAATTTAAAGCAATTTTACTCTCGTTTTTTTACATAAATGGTGTTAAAATAGTTATTTTTTCTTCGGAAAAAAGTTTAGCATCAAATGGTCAATATTTGTATTACATGCACTAAGTTAGAAGAGCGTCATTGTTTGCATAATGAATGGAATATAATAATCATCCTGGCTTTGAAAATAAAAAGTAACGGTAAAAGTGATTATCAGAATGAAGGCTTATTTGTGGAGAAGAGGCATTGAAATCACCGGGCTGCGGTAGTAAGTTGATCGATCGTTTATCTTAGCAGCTGTGTTGCCGTATGTACCGGTGCAAGATTCTATCCACTTCCTCTAACTTCTGTAACTTCCATGCAACTTTCGTCAGTTCTAACGTCACGTCTGAGGTCCGGTCCCTTATTGCAAAACAGTAGCAATGCGTCCTGATCCTTGCGCAAGGTCTTTTGTCCGTTGGCGACAACTTGAGATTGTAATGGAAATCGAGCGACAGTCTGGAGAACGTTTCTCGGTCGAAAGTGCCGCGTATTGACTCTGCGTTAATTAGAGCTCCGCAGGTGTGCCTTTCGTATCGCAAAACAATTTTCTCCAAGGATCCTGTCACGGAAGGTTGTGCAAGGAATCACTGATCGTCACTACATATTTCACATACAAGCATTTATCAAAAATACACTCAAGATTTTCCTGAAATCTTAACTCAATTTCTGTTTTCGATTGGTTTTAAATTTTAAGCCAAATCTCAGCTTTAAAATAAGCCGTTCAAAAACTATGTCAAACTATTTTCAACGCTCTTTTCACCACTCCCCGTCTTCGTCGCCGGTCATCACACAAAGCTTGAATCGCCTAGGGTAGCGTCGCGAATAAGAACACAGGTTAAAATAACTAATATTTTAACAGAGGTAACAGCTCAAATTGCTCTCAAAACAGGGGGAATATGGTGATTTTTCACAAAAATAAGTATATTGTTTTTTTTTTAAATAAAATTATTTTGTGATTAGCATATTAAATCCATTGTGAAACGCTTAATATTTAAAGTCGAAATGTATTGCATTTTTAAAGAAGTTGAATTTTTAACCTTATTATTTAAATAAATAATAAGATAGCTCTAGATCAATCTAAAAATTCTATAACCCATTCGTCACACTACTCTCTTCCCCACCGAGTGAGTCACGCCTACCCCGAAAGGGAAATGGCTTAATGGTGTAATAATAATAATAGTGATGAATTTTCGACCAAACCTCTGAATTTTTAATAAAAAGAAAATTAAATATCAATCAAATAATTTTATGTCCAACCAAATAGTTGAACTTCTAAAGAAAAGGGGCGAATTTTCAACCATACAGTTAAACTTCCGAAGAAAAAGGGCGAATTTTCAACGAAATAGTTCAATTTTCAAGCAGAAAAGGTGAATGTTGAAGAAAACAGTTAAATTTTCAACCAATAAGTTGATTTTTCAGTCCAGAAATATGAATTTCATTTTTTAAGTCAAATATTTCAATTTTAAACTCAAACCGATCAATTTTCAATAAAAAATTGAATATTCAAATTTGCAGTTAAAAAATTTATCTCCAACAAAGAAAACGAAATTCTAACAAAACAGTCGAATTTTCAATCTAAAACGTTGATTTTCTAGTAAAAGTATGACTTTACTACACAATAAATAAATTTTCAACCACCTTGTTGAATTCCCAACTAAAAACGATGAATTTGCAACTAATAACGGAATAGTTCGATCTTCAGTTACAAAAATTAAGTTTAAAAAAAATGAATTTTCAACAAATATTTTATTCTTTAATCAATAAAGTGAATTTTGAACAAAGTAGTTAAGAAAACTAATTTATAACAAAGAAAGAAAACGAATTCTCAACACAATAATTACATTTTCAACTAAACATTGGATTATTTAGCATTATATCTAATTTATAATATTAAAATAGAGGGGAATATGGGAATACAGGCAAGAGTGTGAAGTCTGTATTTAGATGCTTTTTTTGTAAAATAAAATCCGAGATAAAATCACTAGTTTCAATTTCTTCAGTTATTTCGAAAAAAAATTTATTTACATTTATATTTTTCATGTATAATGTCACATTTTGCATTAAACCTTCCCCTGTGTTACAAATCGCCAGCATGACATAGTTTTGAACGTCTCCGTTCTGGACATATCAAAACATTTGCCGATGAATATTGCTCAACAGGTTAAGACAGGTTATGGGTCCATTTTTCATCTAGACCAGAAGTGCCCTACAGTAGACTTGTGATGACGTGAAATTAGCAATATATCTCTTTATTTTTTACGACACTCGCGTTTTATTCAACCTTTTGAAAAGCTTCGAATTTCTGATTGGTTCTCAATTCCACAAAAATAGGATAAACGACAGGCATCTGTCGTAACAAAAGCAGATACAAATGTCGCAAACTTTGCATCATCGCATGCGCACTGATGGGCACTCCTGACCTAAACTGAAAAATCATGAATTTGGAGTAGAAACGGAGTCTAGATTCAGTCTCAAAAAGCAAATTAAGTACAGAAGTGTGATAGGTGGTAAATTTAATTAGAAATTTATAAACAATTTGTATAAAACTATAAAAAAGTGATAAAAATTATATAAAAATTATATAAAAATTATAATAATTATAGGCTCCATAATTTAAAAAAATTGAAATCCAGATTTCACCCCTGTGGCGAAAAATATTAGTAGTATGAAAAATGGGACCATAACCTGTCACGAGCTATTTTTATCCTGGGTACGAGTTGACTTTTATGATGATAACTCGAGAACTGCTGAAGATATTTTTATGGTCTTGCGAGCATTTTGAAGCGAAATTGATTTCAATAATAAATATGTCTCATTCATTTTAAAAGAAATTGTTTCAATTTTACTGCAGGTACATTTTTTTGAACCTACAATTGATAATACAAATTCAATTGTGGTGTAAAGTTATAAGGCTTGCAAGAATTACATTAATTCTAGAAAATGGCATGAAAATCACTAGATAAATTTAATTGAAACTAATGGTTGGTGTTCAAAGTACATACACCTGAACATTTACAAGTCAAGTGTTATAGCAATAATCATATAATTAAATGAAAAAAACGATTGCTAACTAGTTGCAATTGCAGTCACTTTTTGTTTTAAATTAAACCTTATTTTCACCAAAACTAAAAATTAACTTAACCTCTAGTTTATCAGGAATATTTTAACATAATGTACTGAGTGTAATTGATCTGAACTTCTTATTAATGCAATTTTTCTTTCTCAACATTTTCAGAGCATTGTATATGACCAGGCATAGATTATTTGTTTATGTTAATTAAAATGGAAAACCACTGTATTCAGAAAGTAAATTCCTAAAGAAGAAATCGTGTTTTGATAGCGGGAAAGGCCTAAAAATAGAGTTTGCTGCGTTCGGTTTTCGCAAAACCAGTTCTATGGAGGTGCAGTAAAATAAATGTGAATGGGTCTTTTCTGACAAATGTACATGCTTGCGAACTTAAAGTCCAGCTTAATGCACTTCTTTCACCTTTTAGAGATTTACAGAAAGGTACTACAATGGTGCAAATCTCGAATTTACTTATTGGCAATACAGAGCCCGTTTCTTTATCGATTTTGATCGTTATTTTAAAAAATATATAATTTTTGAATTTATAAGAGAAGTATGATTAAACATTGGTTCATTTTCTCTTTTAGTGTAACAATATAAATTTGAATCAAAATTCTATTAAGAATTTAATGCTGAAAATTTAAAAAAATGTAATATTTTCAACACCGTTGGTTGGACGCGAGCTTCGACCAATGTGACTGCTCTCAGATGCACGCAGGAGGTACAACTTGTTTGCGTATGCAACGTTCACTTTTATGGTAATAAATATAGGGTGAAATATCGATGACATTCCGTGTCAGGTACGTGCTTCTTCTGCAAATATTGTACTCTTTCTCTAGAGCCCCCATGGACATTAACACCAAGCTTATTTTCCTTTTCTCGTTGTTTTAAAATTCGCAGAAGATAACAACGGCAGGCACCTTGCATACGTTATGGTCGCGAGGGGAAAGTCCCACAATTAATCAGGATCGAATGCATTGGTCTAATGAAAGTTTAGTGCCGAGAAATTTTCCACACTCGACCGGCTTTAGCAGATCTAGCATTTCAATCGCGCCTACTAAGATACAGCAAGTAAACTAATGGACCCCTGTACCCATATGGTAACTACTGCCAGGACTGGTCCGCCGATTCTCGATCGCGGTAAGAGTAATGAACAAGCTGGTTTGTCCATTGCTGGACAATTTGTTCGTTTACCCACAATGGCTGAACTTAGGAAAGTAACTGTAAATGTTCCCACTGAACCAATATACTAAATCATTTGAAAAGCTATCAGTTGGCTTTAGCAAACATTTTTAAAAGTCATTTTTCTTAACCCTTAAATGGTAACGCTGGATCACTCGTGTCGGGCGCTTTAAAAAGTGCTTTAAAATACCCTAACGAATTGGGCAAAATTCATAAAATCTCATCAACTATCATAGTATAAGGATCAATCACTATATTGCCGATTTGATCTTTTGTTTAAACAATATAATAAAATAAACAAATAAAAACTCTCCAAGCTAGCAAGGGGAGAAGCTTTGTGCGAGACATGAGTGACCCAGCGTTACCATTTAAGGGTTAAATTTTCCTGGTTAAAGTGTGTACTCCATGAAAACCTTTTATTATGTAGATTATTAAAAACAGACTGCTAAAAATTTAGTATGATGTGAAGGTGGTTTGAATTAGAAGCTATTTTTTAGGGATCGTGCCTTCTCACGGGAAAATGTTTTCAAGAATGTTAGGTTATTCTAAAGTAAATTTTCGATTTTTCTGTGATTTTAAAATTAATTTTAAGTAAGCAATACGTTTTGTTTAGGGTCTGTAATAAAGAAAGCACGACCAAAATCTTAATAATAAATCATTAAGCATTAACATACAATGTTTTAGAAATATAAAGTTACAGAATATTGTTTTATTTTCAAAATGTTTTGGATACTGTGGAATGTTCTATTCATAGAATATTGTGGAACGTTCTGAATTTTTCTAGAATGTTATGGAGTGTTGGAGAATTTTCTAGGACATTTCGATTATTTTTTACTTTTATGATTTTTATGATATGACTTTTATGATATGATAAATGTTTTTTAGTCCCACTCGACTGATATTTTTTCCTTTAGCGCAAGTAGTAAGGTTCTGCACAAATTATTTAACCATTTCTTACCAAATTCAGAATTCATCAAATTAAACGATTACCAATTCTGGAAGGTCCTTTACCTTTCTAGAAAATTTTAGAAGCTTTGCTATATAGACAAAAGAATACTCTAAGAATCTGGAATGTTTCGAATTTCCTAGAATAGTTTAACATTTTATTGAACATTTTTGATTAATAAAATATTCTGAAATGCTCTGCAATGTTTCATTCCGAAGTGCTCTGAACTATTCCCCAATATTTTGGAAACTTTCTGAATTTTCTGGAGTATTCTGGAATCTTTAAGGCTGTTCTGGAATAGAATATTCTGTAATAATAATTTTTGAAAGACTAAAAAGAAAATTGCAGTAAACAGAAGATTTAAAACCGAGTAAATAAATGCAGGGGAAATTTAAACAATATTTAAGAAGTAATTTTAATAGTTTTAATAAGTTTTTAGTATTATGAATATATTAACATTGTAATGTCCTGGCACCCGTTTGTTACGACACGCTTTATATACCCTTCGTACTTGATTGCTGGACATTAACTCTGAAACTACCAGCCTTGGTAAGGATGCATGCCATTTAATGCATTAACGCTTTAACTCATATTTTACTTCGAACTAATATGTTTTCCGTCCATTGTAGAGTTAATATACCTCATAACGAATGAGGAAGATGATCATCTTTCAAATAATACGTATGTACTTATAACGGACTAAGAGAGTCTCATAGCTTATGTGCGCGAGGACGCTTTCCATCCAAGGTGCGATTACGACATACCTACCCGCAAATTAAACACGACGCGTAAGGAATTCCGTCCTTAGACGGATTTATCGATAATTGCTGAAACTTATCAACGAGCCTTCCTTTGCTTCGTTTTTATGGCTTCTAGAGAAAGTTTTCCGAAAACGTAGAACGTTCGCGTGGCTTATAGACTATTTACGTCGATAAATAGAAACATATCATTACATTCCACTTGGAGCGGATGAATCGATTGCATATTTCATGGAGGAAAGCCCAAAGGGTGAGGCAATATTACAAACGGCTTAAGTCGAAAAATTACGTAATTGTAGCTCTTAATTACAGGTGGTAGTGATTTATCGATCAAATGTCCATTTGTGTCAGGGGCTGTCAGAATGAAGAAAATGACGATTTTTCTATTTTAACGAGTTCGAAATGTCAAGGAAGAGAAGCATTCCATTGTAATTATGCAAATAAAAGAAGGAAGCGTTAATAAGAATTTAAATGGGAGAAACCAAGAGTTTCAAGCCATTTCTTTCAAGGTAAGAAGTATAAATTTATAAAAAGCATGTTACAGAGAAACCTGAGTGATTTGTCTTGGGCACGCGTCGTTAATAAAGTGGGTAATTTTCAAGCAGAGTAGGCAATTGAAGATAGTATATTTTCGAGCATTTATCTCGACTTTGAAAAAAGTCAACAGTATAACTATTGGCAAATTAGTGCATTCTACGTCGTGTTACCCTGCAAGAAAGGAAGAAGCACGCTAGTGATTTTAATGCCGTGCATTCACCGCAATCAGTTCACGCTCTGTGAACGTTTATAGATACTCATTTATCTTTCTTCTTACTAACTAGAACTTTCGATTATCCTCTTCTTGTAAACCTCCAGGATCAGTAATCACAAAGGTCTTTTTTCCATTGACTTAACATTAAAATTAAAGCATTTCGATACCGAATGGACGAAGTCGTTTACTTCGGGCAACATACCGCGATGATGATAGTGAGCACATTTATTGCAGTTTTCTTATATACTTTCTAGGATACTATTTTAGGAATAAAACCGCTGTGTTATGTTTTAAAATTTATAGAAACAATTTACTTCAATTTCTTGAGATTAAAAACATATTTATGTTTTAATAACCATTTGAAAATTTCAACAATCTTACAACTCTGATGGCCATACCATTTTATTTCACCAAAGGCGGTTGCTTCCCAATCTTTAAAATTTTTTATATTTATCTATAATAAAACTGAATGTCTTTAAACTTGGTTATCACATATGTTTATCAAATTTGTTTTTTTTATTTAGAAATTTTATTTCCAAAATGTAAAGGTAAAGAAAAATGTCATATTTATGTGCCCTGTAGAATAGAGAAAAACTCAAAGTTCGTAATGTATAATTTAATTGATTTAAATCATACCGGCTTTAAACTTTAATTTAAAATGCGCAAAAGTAAGTTTATTTTGAAATAATGCATGAAAATTGTGTTTTAACAACTACTAGAATATAATCAATTTTCAGCATGTTCCATAATTTTAAGAATTTAAATTATATATTATCAGTCATATCTTATTGAATACAAAACCTTATTTTTCATTAAAAATGATTATTTTCATAGAAAAATTTATATTGAAAATTGAAAACAATAGATTTGTATACTTGTAGAGAATGTTTTATTTAAAGAAAAAACCATCGCTAATTAAGATTCAACCATATTTTTAAAGATGGTGAGAAGCGTTAGAAAGGAAAAATTCAATTGCAAAAAGCGTTGTTCAGATAAATGTTTTAGGTAATGTTTAAATTTGCTTCATTAAAAATAATGTTAGGGATTTATTAATTTACAGATTTTAGTCATGTATGAGGTAAGACCTTACAATTTAGACAAATGAACGAGTTGAAATATTTAATATTTCAATTTAGAAGTTTTAAAATTAAACTGTTCAAAATATAAATTTGTATAAGATATTCCAAACTAAAAATCGAAAATGATTCAAAATAAAAGAATTTTAATTTTGAAGCCTTTGGAATTTTCAAATTTTCAATATAAAGTTTTTAGACGAAATAATTTTAAATATTAAAACATTAGAAATTCAATTCAATTAAGTTAAATTTCAAATTAAAAAGCATACTGATTCACCAAAATTGAATAATATGATATTAAAAATTCTGAATTAAAAGCTGTTGAAATTGAATAATATCTCATATATTAATATTTTTAATAAACAATTATTGAATAATTTGAATATGAAAATGTTGAACATTGAATCATTTTGATTTTTAAAGCATTTGAAATTAAGCATTTCTATCAGAAAAAGCTTCAAACTGACATCAATTTTTGTTTCCCTTTCCCATTTCGAAGACCTCCAATTTGATATTTATCACTTCTAATAATTTTATTGCTTCAGTTGCTAATTAAAATTCCAAATGATTGTTTTCAAACGCTTCCAGTTTGAAAAATTTTCCAGGTGACATTAAATAAATCAATTTTCAGCTTAGAATGCTTGGTTACTGAATTTGGCAAAAGTATTTACATTTGGTATTTTTTTATATTTGGTATTATATATTATATATATATTATTTATATTTGGTATATTTAGTATTTTATATTTGGCCTTAAAAGTATAAATTCGTTTTCTTTTAGAACATAAAATTTTATTGAATTGCATATTTCTATACTTCAATGCTTATTAATTTGTATTGCTGAAAACGCATTAGAAGTGTGAGGCACGCATGAGAAGGATACCATATTGATTATGTAATATTCAGTTGCTGTAAGTTTTGATTTTTTATTATGATCGCAAATGCTCACTCATTTTGGGACTATGCTGCTTATTTGAAAATTTCTTAATTTTTTAAGCTACTAATTTGAAATTGAATAACTTATAACCCAACAGAGAAAAGCAGCGGGATCCTTTTTGTTGCAGCTGATTTTGTATGCACTTGAAATAATTGTTATCTTCAAAATCAGAAGACTTAAAGTTTGAGACTATAACATTAACAGATCTGCATTCTCATTCTCCGACCATTATATCAATTTTGTTGAACTTAAAACAACACCACGAACAACAAGTCATCGTTTTCTTGAAGATAATATATTAAATAAGTTCTTAAATACTTTCAGATTTCAAATTCTTCGCTTAAAACATTCATTTTGTATCATTAATGAACTCTGTGTTACGGCATAACCATGTGAGTGCAACTTTTTTCGAAACATGTTGTATTGCCTTAGAAACTCTCTAAAATTCCGACAAATATTCCAGTGAACAAAATGTAGTTCATTTGATTTAAATTTTCAATTTTTAAATAGCTTAAGAAATTTTAAATAGAAAAATTTGATTAAATATGCGAGAAATGAAAAAATGTAATAATGCCATTCGATTCTGTGAAACAAAACTTTACATCCATGTTTTGGACAATTTTTGGCTCCACCCAATTTGAAATCTCGATTGACCCAATGTTCCACTTTTTATGACCCACGTCTGCACGTGTAACTAGTTCCTTTTTTATTCATTTTTCCAATTGCAAATACATATTATGCTTAGATCAATTATGAGGCTTTCAAAAATATTTTAAAACAAGATCCTAAGAACATCTACAAGATGAACAAGATTCGTACATTTCGAGAGTCTAATATCCATTAACCTTATAGTGAGCATGAAAACATGTATCCAGATTATTCTTAGAATGATAGTACATCCGCATCTAGAGCATCGATAGCTATATAAACAGAAATATAGATCTGCATAAGTTCAGAGTAAAAACAAAGTGTGAGTCTAACGCTAATTTCAGGATACCATATACTTGCAACAAAAATTAGGCTTAGTACTGTGAATGGTACCACTTCACAAGCTATTGTTTCCCTCGGACTTGAGGTACGAAACGTCATCTACTGTTAATTATTTTGACAGTTTCGCGGCAAAAACAATCGACGAGTTTCGCACCCCAACTACGAGCGAGATGAAACACCATCTTCAAATTACCTGCAAAAAAATTGATCCCAGAGTTTTTAGTGTGTTAGTTCATTGCCCTACGAGTATCTTCTCCTGGAACGCATTCATTTTGCTAGAAGGTACGAAGAACTGAAGATGTAATACCTCTGATAAGGCAAGATGTAGAAATCCTCTGATATTTTATCCAACATATATTTCGCCTATTTACCTTTTTCCTCCCATCGTTTATAACTCTTAAACTTCAAAAGAATTATTTAAATATCTAGTATCCTGCGAGGAACTTTGATGCAAAATATTAAAAGAGATGCATATTTCATAAACTGGATTTGATTTTGAGTATGATCGCAAGAATAAGCACAATATTCCTCACCTAATCGGTACTCAAGTGTTCGTTGAAAATGCCTTCGAGGCGATCGAAGTGAAACCGCCACAACACACAGCAACTCGATTTCTCTGAATAATCATGATGCTTGAACTCACGCGGCCAACTCTTCTCGATCGTCTCCTCACAATACTTAAACAATTTTCGAAAGTCAGACACGATTTGGGATTGGAAGATGACCCGTGAATCGCGAATTCTTCTCGCGTGATCCGGAATTCAAGCGCGATATACAATTTATCATGACACTATGAAAATTTATTCTAAATGTCTAATGTCGCCTATAGCGAAACTTACATCTGCTGATTCACGACTTGGCTAATGTAGATCCATCTTCGTAATCATACAGTTTCCCTCCCAGAATAGGAAACAAATGTTGTCAATTTCTAATGGAAATTAAAATATATCACAAATAAAAACTATATAGGAGAACTTTCCGTGCACAATTTAGATTTAATTCCATAAATTCCGTAGAAGCTCTCTCCGCATTTGTGAAAATGTATACAAATAAAACAATTTCGCACGTCGTTTTTGTAGTATTCGCAGTGATATTATTTCAGACCTAATGGGTGTAGCAGATGACTTACTATGGCTTAGATTTCCATTCAATAGGTAGTTAATTTTCATAAACATGAACTTTTAGTTTCAGGGTTTGGAGCATACGTCACTTTCTATACTTATATAATTGACAGAAGCTGCTACGTATAGTATAATTAAAGATATTTTAGCTTTCGTTTAACCATTTTAGAGCAAATTTATGACTTATTGATGTACTGATTCAAAGATTATTTTCATCGTTATTTCGTCTTATTTTATGAACAAATATGGTGATGGTATATTTTTAGGGACATCTGAATATTGCCTACTCTCTTTCAAAATGTCAAAAGCCTCCTTACGTGGTTTGTCTCGTAATGTTTGTTGACCTCGAGAAATATTCGCTTTGCGAATTACAAACGAAAAATAACATTCTCAAGCGTGCTCGTTTTACTAATATGGACAATTCATCCCTTATTTATTTATTCACAGTTTAAATTCTAGCAAATGAGTTATTTTGTCATGACGAATCGTGGGACCAAGTTCAAACATTCCTAAATTATTATTTTCTTCCTTCTGGTATAAATTCTGCATCGCTCAATTTTTGGGATATTCATCTTACACATTTAATTAAAATACTCAATATAATATATTTTTGCCATAAATATTGAGGTTTTAAAATTTTGAGTAAAAAATGAGGATATTATTATTTTTTATTCTGGTTTTATTAAAAATTACAACTCTATTTTGCATTCAAGAAAAGATTAGGGGGAAATATTCATGAGATTTTTATTATAAAAATTCAAAGGATCACAATGAGCTGAACGCTTTATTAAGTAACTTTAATATTCTTATTATTAAAGCAGAATTTTACATTAAAATTAAAAAATATTTTTTACAATTAAAATATTTCAGGTCTAGACTTTTTTGATCAAATTAATAATTACTACTTACTGAATACGAAGATATATCAGATTGATCTCGACAATTTTAAGATTAAGATTTAAAGATTATATGGACTTTGAATTAATTTAAACATGAATGGATTTGAAAATTAATTTAAATTTTTTAACTTTAAAATTGTTTCATTATGTGAAATACAGTTGTTTACATATTGTTTCACATTGCAGGATAACATTTTTAGTTTTTGAAGACTTTCAAGTGCTATTTGAAATTTTTAAAGTTTTGGAAAATTTTAACATAAAGCGTTTCTATTTCAAAATTGTGGCATTAAAGAAAATGTAACCACTTAAACGTAAGTTTCGACGTTGTCTGACAAAAACACTTTTAACTTCTTGAACCTTTAACCTTTAAGTCTTTTCAGACTATTTTATTTTGAATGGATTGGTAGAATATTTTTTATGCTTTTGAAAACTTGAGTCAGTTTTAAAGAACCGATTTCAAGTTTCTAGAATTAGAGTCCCTGTAATTGATTATCATGGTAATTAGAATCTGAATTCTTTCTCCTTTGCTAAAAACTTTTGAAAAGGTCACAGGTAGCTCGCTGATGAAATATCAATTTTCGAGTGGCGATCTCTCTCTCTCTCTCTCTCTCTCTCCGCCAATTAAAATATCCATCATACGAATACGCCTTCTCTCTTTCTCTTCTCTTAGCCGGACATTAACTTTCTCCGCAAACAGGGCCAGACTTCTTGCCTCCCAAGCCCCATGACCTGTCTGCCTGCAGGTGCTAGTATTTAAGATTATCCCTTCCTATCTGCATTCTTCAGATAATATATTCACTATTTCGCAATAAAATCATAATAAAATTTTGAATTATTTATTTTATAATATTTTTTACAATAATAAAAAGAGCAGAAAAAGCAGAAAGTTTTTTTAGAAAATATTTAGTAGAAACTACTGAGGACAATTTGTGCATGCAGAAAAATTTATGTGAAACTTCAATATCTGGAACCATAAGATAAAGAATTGTATTTGTACTATTTCAATATAGGGACCTGGTAACATCAAAAGATTGTTTGTGCAATTATATTTAATGAAAAATGAATAATAAGGTGTTCAATTCCTTTCAAGTTTTCATGAGAAAGTTATTGTATAGGTTCGATCAAATGTTAAGGATTTCACCGAATATACGGAAAGTTCCGTGAGTAATATACTATGTGTTCTTTATCAGTTAAAAGATGTTATCTCCTTCCTCACAGGAGTGATTTGGTATCTTCTGAAGATTATATCTTTTGTGTATAAGTACACTAGATAGAATCTTCACTTGCATGTATGGCACCCGAGATAGAATCTTTACTGGGAACAACGACAAGTACGTTATTCATAGCGTGCATCACCATGTAGTTTTT
>JAWWLR010000158.1:64740485-64753427 GCA_035041075.1 Acraspis erinacei | reverse complement strand
AGGCGGGAATCGAACCCGCAAGCCGACGGAGTGGGTCCAAAGCCTATGCTTTAGCCCCCAAGACCATCGTCCCACTTTAACTGAAATAGTTACATTTTCAATTTTGAATGCAATGCTCTGGGTTGAGAAAAGAGAATAACCAAAAGTGTTGTTGCCACTCGGAAATGGAAAGTTAATAGAGCAATGCAATTGAAAGAAGACGTATATGGACAATTGCAAAGAGTGTAAACTATATCAGAAATACAAGAACATTTAGGATGCAAGTTGCGACAAGAGGTAGACCTGCAGGTAATTTAGGCCATCACTTTCAACCAACTGTACACACGTAGATCAAAGGAGCTGTGAAACCTTGGTCTCGGCGGGGGCAGATCGAGGGCAGCGGCTCCGGGAGATCGCGATTTCGTTCATCCATTCCCTCGCATTTAAATCGCTTACACCCACTTGAACCAATCAGTTGATTCTTTGAGCGTACTTTCTTGCACAAAAGTTCGCGAAGAAGGTGCGTGACAAGTAAATCAAGATTATTGGTTGAATAACCTTATATAATACCATATTGCGTATTTTCGAATCAATGTTTCGAATTTAAAACATTTCAAAATTATAATTTTATTTCTCGTAAAAAATAGATACTTTCTCGTTTGAAATGCGAGACGCCTTGTTGGTTTAGAACTCGAGACCCACTTGGCGCCACATGGAATACAAATCAGAGTTTCTCGACCCTTGAAACTGAATGAATAAGAACTCTTCAAAAGTAAACATGATTTATGGGATAAATCGCAGAGGTCATATGATTAGTTCTTTTAAATTCGCACACCACCCTCTAATATCTTCTATAGTATTTAAGATGATTTAAAAAAACATTGCTTCGATCTCTGCGTACCGACCATTCTAATAACCATGGTACAATGACTGATTGTGAGAACTCTGCCGGAGCTGAACGAGAATCGACCGTTCTAGCGTGAGAATTCTCGACCTCGGAAAATCCCGAGTTTCGCAATTTAGCAATAACCGCAATTATATTTTTGTTTCTACTGATGAAATTTAATTAAAAAGGAATTGGTTCCTTTCCGGACGTATTTCTATCGCAATTTATATTTTCATATTTCTGCTGTATATCCTTCCACCGAGATTCATTCTTGAGGATATTGCACACCAAGGAAGAATAATTCTAATTAATGTGCCCTAGTTTTATTAATACTTCCATTGTTTCCTATCAGAATTAGTTGAATACTTTTCCTAGAGTTAAACTTCGACCAGGAATGTTGAAAACAGTTTTTTCTTCTGGATTGAGTCACTCGAATCTAAGATAATCTCTTGCTTAACGCAAAAAAGAAATTTCCCTCGGGCTGACAACATACTGATCAGATGAAGAAACTGGGACAGTGCAAAATGTGAATATAATTTGTTCATACAAAAATAAAATATTCATATGAAAAATGAGAATTTGAATGCGAATAATCCATGGTGTTGATGTAGATTAATTACGTAATTTTTTAATTGTATTTGGTGCTCGCTTTTACTTACATCAATTGCATAAATATCTTCTTTGCACGCGAAGACCACACTTTGTCTTGGACATTCACTTCCCGCTCCTTTAGAGCAGAAATTATTCTCAGAAATTCACCAACCTGTGAATTTGATAATTTTTATCTTCTTGGACACAAAGCTTGATATTATCCTAATTAAGTTTTTGCGTCACTAAAACCGAAATATTATTATTTCTTGAATGTTGCAAGAAGTTCATCTCCTTAAATAGTTAATAGCAGGTTCATTGTCCTCGAAATAATATATTCCCAATCTCTAGAATCGAGGAATATTTCTCTTGTAATAATTCCGCAACGTTTTTCCTCTTCTACGTAAAGACTTTTTTCATCGATTCGAAAATGCGACTCTCGCGATAGAAATAAGAGTATCGAGCCTGGTGTTGCATTTAAATCGAGGCAGCTGTAATAGAAAGCGTTTTCACCTTCGGCGAGTGCTACTCTAAACGACGCCGGGACATCGTGATATAATGAGAAATCGCGAGCTGAGCTGCGCGATCGCCAGGGACGCGCCAAGAGAAAGAAGCTGCACTATAAGGTGTCGCATCGGCTCCATGAGAAATTACAAGTGTATATCACCTTGGGATTCGACCTTCTCTCCACAGGACGATCATACCTGTCACAAATTACGTTCGTCATTATCCATTTCCAACTGCCGGAAGGAGCTAAAACCCATGCATCTCGCAATTTCTTATTCAAATGTGCAAAGTGCATTTTACATTCTCAAGAAACATTATAAAGTAATGAATTGGTTATTAAAATGAATTGCTATGGTTGTTGTAAAGTATTTGATTATTATTGTTGTTATAGAAGAAATTGGGCATCGAATATAATTTATAATTTCTCTTGTAGATAAGCAAAATACAGGAAAGTAAATATATCTTGTAAGCTGGTTCGGATTCGATTCGTTTACCATTATTTTATTATGTTTAATGTAATCAACTTCTGGAACATTTTTGTGTGATCTAGTACACTACTGATTGTGGGATCACTTTAGGGGCAAAATTTCATTAATATAACTATTTTATTGTTATTGTTTTTTAATTATAGTATCATCTTAGAGGTCAATTTGCGTGGTTGTTGTACGTTATTGTTATTTTATATTCGTTATTCAACTAGCTTACTATTTTTTTATGTCTGTTACCTCTTTATTATTATTGTGATAACAGCATGATCTTCTTTTTTAATAGTATCAAAAAAATATTATGATACTAATCACGTTTATATATCTATAGCAGTAACCACAATATCTTTATGGTACAATTGAGATGACGGATGCAATAACTCGACAAGCGCTCGAAACCGCGTAGAAATATTGTCCACCCGGGAAAATCTATAGATAAAAAAAGTGGCCGAAATGTAAAACAAAATATACATTCGTATTAAGCTTAAAGCGGTCGACAAATTTTTCTTATGAAACTTTCTAATTCGATAATTATTACTTAAGATAAACAATAAAAACTTAGAAAATTCTCCGATTAAAAATCGATGTTTTGTAAAACACAATTTGCAATTATTCGGCCGTTTGTTGATAAAAATGCTGGAAATTTGTATGGTATATTTGTATAAATATTTTTTTATTAGAAAATATTAATATTTCTTTAGTTCAATATTTATCAACATTGTTTTATTAATTTTATTTTGTGACTTTTTTAAAATAAAAATTATTACTATTGGCCTAGTGGAATATTTATTAACATCAGTTCTTTAATTTTTTAATTGGTTAAACAAATCAAATTTGTTTAAATATTTTTATATTAAAAATATTAATATTTCTTTAGTGCAATATTTATCAACATTGTTTTATTAATTTTATTTATGATTTTTTATAAATAAAAATTATGACGATTGGTCTAGTGGACTATTTCTAAAATTAGGTCTTTAATTTCAATTTTTTTATCAAATTGAATTTGTTTAAATAATTTTTTTATTAAAAATTATTCATATTTCTTATTTCAATATTTATCCACATTGGTTGATTAATTTTATTTTATGCATTTAAAAAAAATAAAAATTATTACTATTGGTCTAGTGGAATATTTAGCAACATTAGTTCATTAATTTTCAATTGTTTCAACAAACGAAATTTGTTTAAATATTTTCTTTTATTAAAAATTATTAATATTTATTTATTGCAATAGTTATGAACATTTCTTGATTAATTTTATGTTATGAATTTTTTAATAAAAATGATTACTTTTGGTCTAGTGGAATACTTAGCAACATTGGTTTATTAATTTTTAATTATTTAAGCAAATATCTTTTGTGTCAGATTTTTTTTTTCAAAATTCGTTGAACTGGCAGTTTATTTTCATTATATGACATAAATTTATTCTCAATTATATTTCGATTGTTAAAACAAGAAATTATTATTTATTTTCAACTAGTAATACTATTCAACTAATAATTTGTTTACATAATTAAAAAATAATTAACCAATATTGATTAGTATTCCAGTAAAACATGTGAATTAAAAATTCAATTCAAACAAGCTTTTAGTTTCTTTGAATCACACAAATAGGTATCTCAGCAGGGCCGCCGCGACGGAACGCAGGTTATGTCTTTCTCGATCCAAAACCGAACGAGCCAAATCCGAGACTGGAAGGTGAGTATCGTCTCGGTATCGTCTCAGTATCGAAAAATATCGCTCGGTGGCATCACTAATTTGTAAAAACGCAACCTCATGTGATTGGAACTTTTATTTCTCAAATGAGGGGTCATGCCCCCCCCCCCCCCGATGCCTTATATAACTCCTAGTGTTGTGGCGAGGGGGAGGTGGAACTAACCTATTTATCTTTCTGATTACGAATTTTTTTGTTGAAAAAAAGTATTTTTTGGTAGGAAATAATTGTGCTTACTTGAAACTGATCTGGCTGTTTGAAAATTTAACTACTTGGTTAAAAATTCTTTGTTTTTTCTTCGTTCAGAAACCATTTTTAAATTTATCTTTTTTAGTTGAAACTTAATCTGTTTTTGTTGAAAATTCATCATTCCTGGTAGAATCTTTACCTTCTTGGTAGAAAAATAAACTTCTTAGTTAAAAATTTATATTTACTTATAGAAAATATAATATTTTTCTGTTCGGTCGAAAAAATTATTTTGCAATATTTGTAATATTTTTAAATGTTTTATTTTGTAATATTTTGTAATATGCCTAATAGTCGGGGTTTTTTCCGCAACTTTTATATTTCTGCCCTGTTTTCATTTAATAAGGTAATAATTAATCAAAGTTAACTAAAAAAGTTGTTTAAACATTCTATTATTATTATTAATAGTAATATATTATTTGAAAACCGCTAAAATGATGAGTTTTTTCTGAATTTTCTGGCTTTTTCCAATTTTCAATTGGAGCGAAGTAATAATTAATTAAGATTAATAGAAGTAATTTTTTAAACAATTTATTATCTTTTTTTATAATATTCTCTTTGATTAATGGCAGGATGCTGCGGTTTCTCCTAAAAAAAATTTACTGTTTGTTTATTTTTCATTAGGAGTGACTTAATAATTACTAACAGTTAGGAAGAAGAATTATTTAGAAAAATTATTGTTTAAAAAAATTACTGTACGCGAATACTAAAATCGCCGAAAAATAGAAGTACCGAATTAAAAAGTTCCCGAATAATTAA
Organism: Acraspis erinacei; assembly: GCA_035041075.1. Lineage (NCBI taxonomy): Eukaryota > Metazoa > Arthropoda > Insecta > Hymenoptera > Cynipidae > Acraspis > Acraspis erinacei. Next base: position 64,748,260 of record JAWWLR010000158.1, on the reverse strand, counting down.
ATGGCCGAAAAACAAATATCGAATTAGAGAATTCCTGAACTTTAAAATTCCTGACAGAAAATTGCCAAATTATAAAATATCTCAATTGGAATATTCCCGAATTTAAGCAATTAAAATTATTATTCGCGAATTTTATTATTCGGGAATTTTCCAATTCGGTAATTTTACAGTGTCGTGAATTTTATTTGTGGGGATTTTTTTGTCGCCCTGCCATTTTTTTCTGCTTTAAAGATTTTCCAAAAAATGTTAAAATTGCCCAAACTGAATCAGGAAAATCTATGGAAAATTTTATGAATAATCCGAGTCAGTTTAAGCAATTACAAGTACTAAGCTGAAAATAATTAGTCCTACAATTTTGCAAAACTTTGTAAAATAATAAAAAATTTGAAATATTCTAGATGCTCTAAAAATATCTGAAATTTTTTAAAATCGTTTTTAATTTTCTCAAGAAGCCTAGGAAAATTATATCTATATATAGTTGCAAATTTTATGGAACGAAAACATTTTTTAGAAATATTAACGGGTTTAGAATAAAATAAAAAAATTTAAATATGAACAAAACTAAAAATATTTATAAGAGGTGATGGAAAAATCTTATATTACAAACTGCACATTCTGTTTAGTTAAAAAATTCCTTGGAAATTATTGTTCAAATTTGAAATAACATCAATTTAAGTAATGATTCGAGACTTCCGTTTCCAGTTTGAAAGTGAAAAGTAGTGAGAGTTGTTGATGCTGATTTTTTCTGATAATTGTGGTGAAATTTGAGGTGAGTGGTTTGTGTAGGTGTACAGAAGCGTGTGGATGTGAGGGATTGGGAAATTGAGAAGATGATGATGATATTTTTGACGATTGAGACAGATTTATGTGAAAGTTGATCGGGTTAGTAGTAGCAGGGTGGGGTAGAGACGGAGAAAGGCAAGACAGGTACCAGAACGCGATGGTAGATAGAGGCAGGGAAGGATAGAAGGCGGGAAGTTTTAAAATTGAATTCATGGACAGTGAAGACAGTACTATCGAGGAAAAAGAGGATCTAGAGCAGGAAGTGTTAAGTACACCGAAAGGGGAGACTAAATAAAGGAAGGCAAGGGGGAAATATAAAAAACCTTAGAAAAGGAGAGATTAAGGAAAATTTTTCGCAGGTTTGTTCTTTTAAATCTACAGCATATAGTATAGATTGACGTTTTCATGATGGACACAAACACAAACAGTATGCGTACTACTGGCTCCAGCGAGTATGCAATTTCGGGGTCTAAGCTCAGAGAATTTTGATAAGCAAATTTTAACTGTAGGATTCTGAGCCTTAAAAATTTGCATATAATTCAGAAAGATTATACAGAATTAACTTTTTTTGAACGTGCTCACGGGAGCCGTCATCTTTTTTTACGGAAACGAAATCTTTCACGCCAGGCATCATACGACTATTCTCATCATCAAGGTAAAAGTTTTTGACCAAATTTTCAATCTTGGAATCTAAAGTTTCACCTATTTTAAATTAGTAGAAGTTAAAATACCATTCTCAGCTACTAATTTCTTCACCTTTCTAGTTTGGCGTTCAGAAGCACCAAATTCTTTAGCCAATCTTCTGCGGCCCCAAGATTTCGGAGCAAGAGTTAAAAGTAACACTTTTTCTGAATTATTTTCAGATTAAAAATTTTTTTCTTTTATTTGTTCAAGAACCTCCATTCCGACTTAATGATTTTTATCAGAACAATCAGTTTTGGATTTTTCAAACTTGGATGTCGAAGGATCGGCAAAGATATCGTCATCTTCCATTAAAATATAATTTTCGAGAATAGGAGGTGAATTATCGTTGATCACTGAAGCATCATCAATTGTTGGATCAGTATGAGAATACAAAGGGGATAGCAATGCAAATGGAAAAATTTCTTTTCTGCAATTTACACATAGTTTCGCATCGATGGGTATAATAGGAAACTTTTTTTTGAAGCGTTGCATTAATTGTTCTCAAACTGCACAGATCACGCTTGTGATTTTCCTTAGAAAAAGGATTGTAACAACGACGACCCAAGCTGGTTGTTCTGACATGATTGAAAATTAAGCAGAAGAAAAAGCTAAGTTGAGGCACTGAATAACAGTGCGAGTCCATCCACGGAAGCTGGGTAATTGTTCGAAATATAGTATTCAAGGAATACTATTTCTATTTTGAATAATCAGAAAAGTAAATGAGAATAAATAATATACGGGAAAGTACAAACCGGCAGTATTATGACGTCGAAATAAGCCGAAGCTAAATCGCATAAAATCAATTTCTGATAAAAAAATAACTTTTAATTATAATAACTGACAATGAGTTTTGTTGCGAGAAAGCTTTCCAAAACATCCATCTAGTGGTCAAATATGTGTACAATTTTATTCGGCGGGTTTTTCAAATTCTCTCTAAAGTCTTAAAAATGAAATATTGACATAAAAGTGGATTTTACTGGTCCAATAAATTATAAAAATTATTATCCGTGAAATAATTTATAACGATAATAATTATTTGGTTAAAAATTGCAGCTTGTAGTCGGTTATTTGTAGTCGACTAGAAACCTTACATTCTGAATTTGAAGCATGGGCGCTCGCGACGCAGAAGCCGCGTGCAAGAAGTGTTATATATCTCCATCAATTTCTTTTGCCCCATTTGCGACCATTGCTCATTTTAAAGGGAAATCGCCAAGATTTTTTTAAAACATAATTTTGGAAAGAAAATTAAGGGCCGCACTTGGAGAGAAACTCAAAAATATGTTTAAAATTAAAAAAATGAAGCTCAAATAATGTTTTTATCTAAAACCATTGAATTCAGCGTAAATTTGATGAAAAAATGTTTCCAAGAGCTCCATACAAAATTAATTTGGATACATTTGGTAGAAGTTATGGTTAATTGAGTATCAGCGTGCGCGGTGAAAGGTTGAAAATTCGAACCCCTGTATGCTGATCAAAAGAGGTTCACAGGGTACATAGGGGGGGTGTCAAAATTGTAGGAAAATTTTATTACGTAATTTATGGATGGCCCCTTATTAAGGTGATATTCACAGTTCTAGAATTCACGTCCAATTTTATTCAACTGTTATTCTTAGATCATGCAAATGTAGGATGGTTATTTTCATTTTTGTATTTAAGAATTCAATACTAGGCTCGAGAACAAAATAATGTTTGAGTTTCGGTAATTTGATAAAAAATAGTTGGACAAGAATAAAATCTCTAAAAAATGCTAGAATCCCAAAAATTCTATTAAGTATTGCAAAATTTTACGAGATCCTAAATAAGAACCGAATAAGAACTAACTAATCCCAACTGAATAAGAAGATTATTTTGCTTCTAAAAATATGAATTTTCAAGAAAATAAATTAGTTTTCAAGGAAGTTGTTCAACTTTAAATTGAAAAAGAATAATCATCTACAGGATAGTTTAATTTTCAAACCAGTATATAATATGATTTGAAATTTTATTACAAAAAGTCAAATTTTCTACAAAAAAGTTTAATGGTTAATATCTCAACTTTGAAAATTATTTATATTTCTATAAAAAAGCATTTATTTTCAATCAAATAGTTTAATTTTTATCTGAAAAAGATACAATTTGAAACTAAAAGTATGAATCCCCATTACATAAAGAGTTACGAAATTATTCACGCCCTCTAAAGAATCCAGAATCTTCAAGGAATTCAGGAAATGTAGAGAATTTGAGGAATTTAAGGATTTCTCTAAATTCCGTGATATTATGAATTCAAGAAAGAATTGTAGGGATTCACGAAATTCGCACAAGACACGGGAAAAAATAGGCAATACATTTTATAGAACTAATCCTATAGTAGAGGATACGATGGGTAGGTTAATAAAAATTAAAATCATCTTTGCTTTACATTGAGTTGAACTATGCAATGAAATGTGTTACAAAGTTCTATGAAATTTAAAGGCCGAGATGAAGAAATCTTTATTAAAAGGCAGGATACGAAAAACGTAAAATAGTTTTATAAAATCTAAAATTCTAGCTCAAATACAGTCTATATCAAAGAAGTCTCGAAACTATAAAGAAAAGTTCTATAAAATGATACGAATTTTTCGCCGAAAAAATTAATCTTGTGTATTACTATATTATTACTATTATACTCTATTATTTATTCACATGTACACAATTATTTACTATCACACATACACGATAAATAGAATATTTATAATCGCACGCTATGAAAATTTTTATTCACCGCAGGTTCGAACCCTCTATAAGTTTCGAATTCCTAAAGCCTAAAGCCTAAATCCTCGCGGCCATCTGCAAATTTTTGTGACCCATTCTATAAAAAATATTGCTACACTTATAATAATATTTAATGAAATTTAATAGATTTTAAAATATTTCTACAAATTTCCGAAGATTTCAAGCTTTAAGCTTTCAAGCTTTAAGTATTATACATTTAAGTATTTCGACAAAATACTTTTCCATCTGTTTTCGCCAAAACAGTTTTTTCATAACTATTCTGATACGTATGTTAAAAGACAAATTTTATCACATTACTATTTTTAAAACAAATAAAGTCATTTTTTGTAATTGACACCACGCTCCACACTGACACCATACCCTGCTTTCCACTATGAGGCTGGTTTTCAGGATCGGCAATACAAATTTGGTGTAAAAATTCGAAAATTCTCAAAGTTGACTGAAATTTTGAAGATTTTGATTGATTGGTTGATTCTCATGAAGTCAAAGCGAGGATGGTTTTCGAGTCTTAGAATACAAATTAGGGGTTAAAACTAAAAAAATCAAGAATTTTACTTAGAATTAGGAAAATTAAACTCAATTGGTATATTTCACGGAAAGTAAAAAAGAAGGCAGTTTTTAAGTCCCAAAATGCGGATCTTGTGTAAGAATTAAATCATTCAAAAAAGCAACTTAATTTTTGGAAATTTCATTTAATTGGTCAATTTCAATAAAAGCCAGTACGAGGTGGGTTTTGAAGTTACAGAATATAAATTTTAGGGTTATTAAATTAGAGGATTATAATTTATACATAAATTAAAAATATAAATTAAAAATTAAAAAAAACAAAATTGAAATATAGTATAATGAATGGAAATTTTCAAGAAAGAATTCAATGCAATTTTATATGTTTGAAACCTCGCATATCAATGTATTTTATTGCGCTAATTGTGAAAACGCGAATAAATAATATCCCAAAATATCACTCATTTTCAAAACCAAGACGAAAGAAGAACTGTTTAAAAAAAGGAGAATGTGAGGTATTACAATGTTTGCAAACCTGTTGAAAGAAGGGGCTCCTAGAAAAAAGTAATAGTGATTTCGTATTTAATTCTATCGCTTTTTTTTAAGGAAATGGCTCTGAGAGTATCAGGAAATGTCATTTTGATGCTTAATACTTGAAAAAAAATTTTTAAAAACATGATTTTTTCCATAATTTTTCTGCAGGTATATGTTATGACTTTGATACTTTTTAAAATTTAATATTTCAAAGTCTAAGCTTTTAAAATTCTATAAGTTGAAATTTTTATTGTATAAAAAATAACCATTTCTAAATTAAAATTTATTAAAAACATTTTCCTTACTTAAAAAAATGAATTACCTGTCATTTTCATCGTTGAAGATAAAAAATGTGCAGTTAAAAGTCTTTGAATTTGAATTATGTTATAAAACTTTTTAAATGAAGTAATCAAAAATGGGAAATATTTAAAGTAAAAAAATCTGCTACAACGAAAAAACGATATTCTAATATTAAGAGCTTCATATTCTTACAGTCATATTTTAACCAAAGGGAGAAAATATTCTTAAAATGAGAATATAATTATGGAGAAGAAGAAATGCGCAAAGAAAAATGGGAAGTACAACATAAAAATAATTAAATATCTTTCATCACAATGTGTCATAAAGTGGTTATTACATTATAATTTGCAATTGAAAAAATAGTTTTTAACCTATACATTTTTAAACGCTTTTATTTAACTTGGCCTTCGTTCATGTCGGCAATCAATCAAATCTGCTGATCGAAAATTAAGGCACTTCTCGACAAGTTAGAGACTTCATTTGTTATTGACGCATCTTCCTTAACAATACAATATTATAAATAAAATTTAATTAAAAAATTTTTGAAATAAATTTTTTTACGGTTATGGCACGCATTGGTTTGAAAAGAATGTCTGCAATTAAATAAATAATTATTTTAAAATACACAAGAATGTATATAAATATTAGAAATTTTGATTTCAGGAAAGAGAAAAAATTATGGCACGCATAAATTCAAATCAACAGCGTTAATTAGAATACATAAATTGTTAAAAATGTTTGGAATTCTACCACACTTCTAGAAGACTTCTACAATGCAAGCATAAGGTAAAATTATAAACATGGTATTGGAAGGAAGAAATTGCAATACATGTATTAGAGCGTTTGTCAGACGAAAATTGTGCACAAGGAAATTAAGAAATTAATGGAATTCAAGGAACTCACGAAATTCATAGCATTCGCGAAATTCACGGAATTCGTGGAAATGAAGGAATTCAAGAAATCAATGGGATTCGTGGAATTCGTGAAAATCACAGAATTCGCGGAATTCATGAAATTACATGACTTTGCGAAATTTACATCATTCATGAAATTCACGGAATTAATAAAATTCAAGGAATTCATGGTATTAGAGGAATTCATGCAATTCGCAGAATTCATGGAATTCACGGAATTCATAGAATCAACGGAAGTAAGAGACTTCGAAGAATTCATGGAAATGAAGGATTCACGGAATTTATACAATTGAAGGAATTCGTGAAAGTCTATGAACTTCATATATTCCGTGAATTCCGTGATTTCATTGAATTTCATTAAAACATTGAATTTCATGAATTCACTAAATTCCGCGAATTCAATGAATTCCATCATTTCCCTGAATTCCATCATTTCCCTGAATACATAAATTCCGTGAATTTCTTGAAATTCATCAATCCAATTCCATGAGTTCCTTAAATTCCATGAATTAATTGAATTAATTAAATTCAGTAAATTCCATGAATTCCTTAAATTCTTTGAATTTCTTACATTCTTTGAATCCATAAAATTGTTTAAATTCCGTTAATTCTTTGAATTCCGTATATTTTTTTAATTCCGTAAATTCTTTGAATTCCGTAAATTCTGTGAATTCCACGAATTCCTGTAATTGTAACTAACAGTACAAATTCAGAATGTATACGTGTTATACATTCTTCTCTTGCTTGAAATCAAAAGTTATTCAAGAATAAAAAGTAGAAAATAAATTAAATTAAATTTTTTTTAAAACTCTTTTCTTTAATGCTTACCGCATTTAAAAAATACTAAAAAGTTAAAAATAATTTTCTATCGCACATGAACTTACGAAAAAAACTTTTTTTAAATAAATAACATGTATTAAATCTAAAAATAATAACTGACAGTAATATAAAAGCGTTGGGTACAACTAGTAATAAATGGTGTTTGTACTCCACGCTTTTATATTACTGTCAGTTGTTATTATTTTTAGACTTAATAAATTTTATTCATTCAGAAAAAGTTTCTTTCACGAGTTCAGGTGTGATAAAAATTTATCTTTTACTTTTTAGTACGTTTTAAATGCGGTAAGCATTAAAAAAAGCGTTAAAAACATTTTTTTTACTTCCTCAACTTAACAGTATAATTATACTTCTGGCTTTGATGTTCACAATTTATTTACTTTTCAATTACAGATTTCGCAAAGTACTATTTATATCTTTATTATATATTTATTTTGTACAATCGCACCAAAAAATAACCCTTATAGT
>JAWWLR010000158.1:64727100-64740385 GCA_035041075.1 Acraspis erinacei | reverse complement strand
GTCTACGCAATTACAAAAACTAAAAAAATCCTTGCTATTTATCTCCATTCTCTTATTATTTCATAAAATATAGAGAAGGGTGCCAACAATTGGGGGGGGTGCCAAGAATTGGTGCTCTTACCCTATATTTCCAATGTTAACGCAGTTTTTTCCCACTAAGAAACCGTTTTATTGATGGTACCACTGAAAATTAAATTTATTGAGATTCTAGTGATCAATTTGAATGGTTTCATAGACTTGATAACATTCTTTTTCTCCTTATTAAATTTAGATTCCCTATATGCGTGTTATTTGCAAGGACCGATAAAAACAAAATCCCTTTAAAAAATGAACGATTATCCTTATAATAAAGTACGCAATTACTTTTGTAATTAGAGAGGAACTTGATCAAAACTTCATCAAAATTAATGTCAGACTCCTCTCGAGAACAACAGTATCAGAAAGTAAATAATTTCAACCTTCTTTAACTTTATACATTAGCAGAAAGAACTGTCATTTCGCACAATAACTTCTGGTTCTCAGTTCTCTTTATATTTTCTCTGCAAGAAAAGTAAAGCCCACTCAACATTCCATCTGACTTTCGCCATAATTTGAGCGCAGAATTCTTGCTTCCTCGAAGATTTTGGAGAAAGTATCTTCCCAAAGTATTTTGAAAGGTGGAAGAGTTTTAATGCCCGGACTTCATCTTGTTAGCTACAAAGCTCTTGTGAGAATACAGGTGGTGCGTTCGCTTTCCCGATCGGCGCGCGAGAAGATTCTTGGGAGAAGATCGACCATAAATCGTAGATGATCGGCAGATCATGGGGAAACGGATATGTGCATGGATACATACATATATATATATGTGCGAAAATGAATTCCGCATCCGGGAGATTCGAGTTGAGAGGCTTACGTCCAAGCGTGATTAGAACCCAAAGAACGCCATGGGCTTGGTCTATAGACGACCTACTGGCACGAATACCGATACCTCTCTAAGTCACTGCTCTTTCGTATAGGTAAGTATCTGTTTACTCGCCCGCAGGTGAGCTTTGACGATTGGTTTTAGGTATGTAAAATACCAACCGGCCGGTGTCCGTCTCTGCCGCCTTCTTTTAATAAATCGCAGACTTAAATCTCTACGATAGTGGACCAGTAGTGTATTCGCTAATATATTCTTTTCAAAATACCACTTTTTAATTTAACTTTCGAATGACAGTATAATATTGGCAGGGAACCATTGTTTTTCTCTTGTGGTACAGTTTTATCGGTAAATTCATATGGTTCCAGTGTGCTACCATTTGGATTCGATTGTGGTACCACATCTATTCAGAAATATCTAAATCACAAAATATAAATATAAGTTCAAATTTCACTTTTCAAGAGAACTTTTTACCATCGCAGTGAAATTATATTTTGATGTAATTTATTTATTACTTCAGATGTGATTTTACCAAATCTCTTTGTTTTGTTTTTTACCATCAAACTGAACTTCGATTCTCAAGTGGGAAGATTATACGACGGTGCAGTGTATGATGCAATGACTGAGAAACCACAACTCAAATTTATTTCTAATGGTGCCACCATGAAATCGTTGTGGCACCTCATATTTTCCACTCTCGGAAGCTTTCTACTTCAAATTTAAATGGTTCCACTGTGATGTCATCATGATACCATTATTATTCAATTCTGTTAACACTACAAATTAAAATTAAAATCGTACCATCACAATATTATTATGGTATATCATCTTACAACTAAATTGTAGTGTTCTCGCTATGTTTCCGTATTAGTACTACTGTGTTTCAGTTGAATTCATATTTCAGATATAAATTTAAGTGTTACTACCGTCAGATCGGTATGTTCCACTGTGTTTCTATTGTAAGGACTGTTTGAAGGTTTCAAGTTGTCCTATTTTAATTGTTTTATTGATGTATCATTGATAAATCATTGTTATTCAATTGTTTGACACTTCAGAAATCAATTTGAATGGCTCTCTATGATGTCGTTATGATACCACTTTCTTTTTATTGTTGTGTCATTTCATAGGTAAATTACATTAGTCCGTTTATAGTGTAATTATAGTATATTGTATAATTATAATTCAATTGAGCAAAAAGTTCAGGCATAAAGTTGAGTGCTGCACAATAATATTGTCGTGGTACCACCGTCTTTCCATTTTGGGAAAATTTGAATGGTACATTTGACTAGCCCCATTGTGAAGCCGTAGTAGTATAAATGGGTAAAAAAATTATTTCAAGTTTTTTAGTGTTTAGTTTTTATTAGTGAATAATAATGTAAAACTATAAGTAAAAAAAGCCTTAATATTTTTATATTATCACAAAAATAAAACTGTTATCATTTTGATTTTTTGTGATTTGTAGATATTTTAACGATTTAGAAATGTTTTAATTTTTATCGCGAATTATGAACGTTTTAAAGATACAGAAAAATATGTTTTCCATGAAAAAAGTCTTTTTGGTTCAAGCTGAATAAACTTCAAATTCAACATATTTAACTTTCAAAAAATGCATTTGACCCAGTCGAAAAAGCATGTTCTTTGCCGATTATGAAGAATTTTCTAACGAAACGAAATTTTTAAAAATAATGTTGTATTACTGTTCAATAGAAAAAAACGTACATACAAATAAATTGTTATAAGTTTTTAACCAACAGGTAATTTACCGATTAAAATTTTTTTTAATTTCTTTGTATGGTAACCCACAAATTCTTTTTGCTGCGCCAAAACGATTCGGTTAATTTTAGTATTTGAGATCGGCCCTTTTCCATAGTGCCATTATTGTAGTATCATTTTCTTTCAATATCAAATACAATCAAATTTAATATTTTTAATTCAAAATATTTATTTATTAAAGTACTAAATTTCAATCAGTCCAATACTCAAACTTTCCAATTTAAAACCTAAAAATGATTAAGCTAAAAATTGTAAGTGTATTCGTTTTAACATTTAAATGTAATATGTACTTGACAAATATGTTTTTTTGTGTTACAGGTGAGTCTATCGTATTATGAAACCGTTCTTCTTCATTGTAAGTTTTAAGTAATAATATTTTAATCAATTTCAAATAAAGTGGGTATTCAAATATTATGATTAAAAGGCAGTTCTAATTTAAAAGTCTAAGATTTGAGTCACGCAAAAAAGATACTTTTTCAACATTGAGAAGAATGGAAATAACAAAAACTCTTTCCGTTTGTTTTTACTTATATTAGCAAACTTAGAGAATTAAATAAATAAACTACTAATTTATCATTTTCACTGTGATAATTTTATGGGATCCTTATGATTTGATATGGTACATTATACTACGATTACAGAAATGCCTTTATAAAAGAGAATGAAAGAGTATGTAAAACAAAGAAAGATGCCACCTAAACAAAGAAAAAAATCAGCTTTAGTGAAGGCTATTAGACCTTTATTAGGAATCTCTCCTCTATGCTAACTCTATCAACGGCTGTCCTTTCACTCCTCAAATAAGAGGTATCCTATGATTAAATTTTGATGAGCGACCTTCCGAAGCTTCTTTTCAAATGCGGTTCTTGCCCTAACCATAATTGACGTAATTCCCATCGTAACTTCCCACGATGATTTTAAACAGAAAAAATGTATATAAAAAAGAGGAAAATATGATTCACGTAAAATGCCTTTCATCAGAGCTGCAATTTTTCTTCCCTTTCTTGCTTTAGGTTGTGTCACTCTTTATAGGAACATGCTGCGGTGTATATGAACATTGAACAACTACAGGGTTTTGTTACATACACCAAGATGATCGTAAGCAGCAACTCGCAAATCCGAGTCTATGGCTGATTGGGAGCACGTGTAGGTATAAGAGAGTGCGCTAATAGGATATGCACTTGTATGCTAACGATTCGCGATAGATCGTGAAGAAGGCGCGGACTCGTCAGCAAGGAGTGTCACGTGGGCGCGTTCTTTTCCCATAGAAGCAAGCGGCATTTGAGGTAGGCAGTCAACTCTGCATCAGGGATCGAAATTCTCCAAGGAGACCAACGCTGCCCGTTGTTGCAGAGAAATTCATTTTGCTCTCTTGACCTCCTTGACGAGGTGCCCGTCTCTTCAGACTACGCTTGACCCGTACACGTGTACTTGTTCGCCCGTGATACCGGACATTGTCTCGGTCGTAATATTTTACAAATGAACGACAAAAAGGTTATTCGCTTGCTTGATGATACCGGTATTCAAATTCTAGAGTTCAATCATTAGAGTTAAGTACTTTTCGTAAAAGTTAGAAATATTAATGAAACACGACAAATATTTACACAGGGCGAAAGTCACCAAATTTTAATAATATTTAGAAGGAATTTTACCACTGAGTCAGTGTTGTTTAATTTTAGTAGTTTTAGTATAAGATCATTTTGGTACCATTAAAGTTGAGTTACCACTTTTTAGATTTTGAATAAAAGAAGACTCAAAAGAGTATTCTTACTGAAACACTTGAGCAAAAAATGTAGGTACTAATTGCTGGATGAACTAAAAACTGATAGCTGAATGATAAATCATTTTTCTCTTTTTCACCTTCTCTAAAAAGACTTCCTGCTGGCACTGACCCACTACCGATGCGTTCTCTGAAGAGATCTAAAATGTAGCGGCTATACAATTTGCAGCTAAGATGAAAAACGAGAATAAATTCTCCAGCTAACCAACGATTGAATTTTGTTTCAGTAACTGGTCCGGATCCTGAAAAGTGTATCCGCAGTGGCTGCTAGAGAACAGTCGATGACACTGGTGATTTCACGCATCATTTAGCTCTATCAGTGAACTTAGGCGATGGTTTCATCACAGTCATCATTGAGAAATAAATCTGTGGTAGTGGACTAGTGCAAATACCAGAGCATTATTAGGTGTCAGAAGTAAAGCCGCCCGGCTTCGCGGAACGCCCGGTGACCTCTTTTCGATTGTCGCAGGTCTGATCCAATCCACCTGTGGATCTAAGTGCAACTTGGTCTTGACTTGGTAGTGTGGATCGGCGACTCGAGGAAAGCCGATGTGGGCCGAGTGTCGTAGTCCCTCGAATTTCGAATAGCCTCTGGCTCATAACGGATCGGCACACTGACTTCTCGTGCGAAGCAGCGCCTACTTTACACGACGTCGAGGTAGGTTCGTGTAAACACGGACCCTTGCCGGCCCCCTCAAGTACTTACTAATCACGTGTGCGTGACTCGTCGCTTTTTCATCATTTAGTCCTCTTTAAGCTTGATGCTAAAAAAGGAGTCAGATTTCCATTTATTCAATGGTAACTCCATGTTGCAAGAGTGTCATATTGCTACTGACATCCATATTATAAGATGATGACATAAGTGAATCCAAATGGTTCCAAAAGAAATTGATGACAGGATCACTCAAAATTGCCTTTGGAAAAGCAATATAATTCAAAAATAATGATACCGCAAGGTATTACTCCAATGAATATCTGAAGTTACAACAACAATAAATCGCAATAATACTAAATGATGATCGTAGTGGGACTACAGACCTTTATCTTTAAAGTGGACCCAGAATGGAAAGTCACTGATACAATGAAGATCAGATGGTAGTACCTCTCAAATTTATATCTGAAGTAAGAATCAAGTTTAATCACAGGGTAATAAAACGATAGTTTGGCGGGCCTAGTAAACTTACCACTGCAAAAACATATAATTAAACAACCATGGTTCCGCACTGATCACATGGTGGTACTATTCAAATGAATATCTGCAGTTTAAAAAAAATTGCAATAATAACACTCGCAATCGTATCACTAAATTTTATATCTGAAGTAAGAATCGAATTTATTCACAGGGTACCACAACGATAGTTCGGTGGACCCACTGTAACTTCCTTTGGAACAGTAATATAATTTGAAAATAAGGGTACCACGAGGATATCTTGGCGGTACTACTCAAATTACTGTCTAGAGTGGCAATCTTTGAAATAGACCCACAGTGGAAAAAACTGGTATTACAATCATCTAATAATGGTAATACTCAACATTTATATCTAAAGTTAGAATCCAACTTAATAACAATGGTACGATACGGATAGCTTAGCGGGACCACAAAAATGTTATTGGGAAAAGTAGTGTAATAAAAAAATCATGGTACAACAAGGATATCATAATGGTGTCATACAAATTAATATCGCAAATACAAATTTGAGCTGTATCATAACGATATTATGGTGATACCTTTTTAAAAGTAAATAGTGTTCCTTAATTATCGTAGCACGCTATAACCTATCGGTATTTAGTAGATGTATAAAACACATAATTTATGACTTGTTCCTATAAAGTATCATCTGAAGAGACAGTAAAATTGAATTGTAATAGTACTAAATGATGCTGATAGTGTGAGCACCTACATTTATTTTTAAAATAGTCCCACAATAGGAAGGTACCACAATGATCTGATGATGGTATCCATCATTATTTATATCTAATGTAAGAATCCAATTTACTCATGATGGTACCATAATGATAGTTTGGCGAGACCACTAAAATTTCCTTTCAAAATGGTGCAACAATAAATCGTAATAGTACCACAAAATGTTATATTTGTATTGCCAGCATAATTGAATTATAATGCTTTCATACGGATATCATATAAGGACCAATAAAACTCACCCATGTAGTGGTGAGATAGCTGAATAGTAAAAAAATAGCTGAATCACAATTATATCGCAACTATGTCTCAGTGGAACTACGCTAATTTAATTGCAAAATCATATTTTAATGCAGGTGAAATCACATTTTTTTATTTTGGAATTATTAAATATATTTATCTGAATAAAATTTCAATGGTAACACCTTGAAATCTTTGTAGCCCATTACATGGCCCATTATGGAAGGGTTTTAACTTAAAATTTTAAGTGGCCCGACTATGATATAAGCATGATACCATCACACTGCCACACAAAAAAATCATTTCCGGGTCTGGAGGTCAAATCATATTCACTATATGTTTTTGGGTCGCTAAATCCGAATACAACGACCAAAAAAGCCCAGCACGTCAGAGTTCTGACATAACCTCAAAAAACCTCATAAAATTTGTGGTTTTATTCGAGTTCGGGGGGTCAGACCATGTTTATTATATGTTTTCTGGGTCGCTGAATTCATATTTCATGTCCAAAAACCCTTATCACTTCAGGGTTCTGATGTAACCACAAAAAACCTCATACATTCTTTTAGTCCGGGGGCCAGACCATGTTAATTATATGTGTTTGGGGTAGCTGATTCCGAATTAAAGGTATACATCGTAATCTAAGATATGTAATGCTTCAACGTTTTGACTTTAGCCGTATATTAAACAAAAATCAATTCAACCCATAAACCCTATTTACTCCAAAAAAACAAAGGTACAGAGCCTAGAATTCTGACCGAGTAGAAAAATGACTAGTTAAATGAATAGAATGGAAATCAAAACCTTGACATGCTGGAATTTTGTAGACTACGGATTTGGATTCAGCGAAACCAATAACATCTAGTAAACATTGTCTGACCCCCGGACTCAAAAAAAAAAATATATGAGGTTTTCTGAGGTTATGTCAGAACCCTGACGTGTTGGAGTTTTTTGTACCGTGGATTCGGATTCAGCGACCCCAAAAACATATAGTAAACAGGGCCTGACCTCCGGACCCGGAAAAAGATTTTTTTTGTGTGGCTGTGTTATTACTCATAAGAATACAATCTACTCACAATAGTAACACAACAATAACTTTGAGTGACCATTAAAAATTTCATTTGGGAATGTGATATAATTTTGACAAATGCTACCTCAAGGATATAATGGTAATATTACACAAATTAAGATATAAAGTCTCACAAAAATTGAATTTCGATAGTATTAATTGAAAATCGTAGTGAGACCACCAACATTTATCTTTTAAATGGACCTATAATGGATAAGCACTGGTACAACAACGATCCAATGATGGCACCATTCAAAAATTATGTCCAAATTAAGAATTCAATTTAATGTCAATGGTACCAAAACTATAGCTTGGTGGGACCACTAAAATTTCCTTTTAAAATGTTGCACTACAATATCAAGATGGTACCACAGAATTTTCTCATACTGATATCATAAAGGGACCTCTAAAACATACATATGTAGTGGTAAGGTAACTGAATAGTGGGGAAATAGCTGCATCAAAATCATATCACAGCGCTTTCTCAGTGGAACCACTCAAATTTAATTGTTCAAAAAATCTTTATGGTGCCTCAAATTTTCCATTTTGGGGAAGATTTTAACATAATATTTGAGTTATCCCACTATGATATCAGAGTGAAAAAATTATGTTTTAATTCTATTATTGCTACAAATACAAATTTGAGTGGTACCATCACGATATTATTATACTATCATGTTAAAAGTAAATAGTGGTCCCTAATTGTGAAAGTACCATACTCGAAATAATATGCTTTCAGGTTTAAATCGTTCATTCTTAAAAAAATCTTCTAAAAAGTTCCAATTTTTAATTGTAGAATCTTTTGAACTTGAGAACCTCATTTAGCCTCGTGACTTAGTTCTCAGGGTGTGGCTCAATTTTAAGATGCAGGGCGATCTACGAACAGAATAACAATATGGTCCGAACCTTGACAAGGACTCGACATTGAAATTGGCCGATCGTCGCCGTCTACCGTTGATCGACCGTAACGCAGGTTGATCCCAATATACGCGAAGCTTTCGAGACAAACTGGTTTCCCGTTTGCGTATCGGAATTCGTTCTCGTTACATCTCATTAATTTCGTGTCGCATCCCACTACTAAACTTTTT
The DNA here is from genome assembly GCA_035041075.1 of Acraspis erinacei. Lineage (NCBI taxonomy): Eukaryota > Metazoa > Arthropoda > Insecta > Hymenoptera > Cynipidae > Acraspis > Acraspis erinacei. The sequence goes on along the minus strand of JAWWLR010000158.1, from coordinate 64,731,622 downwards.
TTTTTACCTTTTCCTAATCATCCACAATTGAACATGCGTGTCGTCGTATTTTAATGCCACACTAAATTACGCAGACGAATTACTTATGAAAAAGGCATTTCAAAGTTGGCTAGTAGAGCGGTAGAGCGTGATATCTTGAATGAAAATCTCTGGTATTCTTCTATCGGCTTCTTGGTCTTCGCCTCTTTCTTCTCCGCGATAAATTTTTCTCACGAAAAAAACAAGCTACTGTTCCTTGCATATTCACCAAGTAACGGGAAAACGATTCTGACCCTAGACACCTGTAGGTTCGGCTATTTCTGGCAATGTGGGTAACTGGGTAATTGGGTTTAAGTGTAGTTATTTTTGTCTAAAATTTATAATTTTTACTTTTGTTTGTTGACTTTCAATCAAGTGATATTTTATACGTAAACCAATCCATATGCTTGGCTGTTGGTGATTCAAGGATCCAAACTTATTTTCACTCCTATCCCTTCGAAAGTGGGTCTCTCGTTCCACTCTCGGTCGGTGGATCGAATCTGTTGGTGGTCTCCTCTCATTCGACTTCAATGAAACACTCATAGTATCTTATTATACGTTCTGTATAAAAATCGAAAGCGATAATCGAACGGAATCACAGACGTTGGCTGTCTCCATTCCTTTAAAGATTAACACTGGAAATAAACTCCTTGTAATGTATGTAGGTCAGGTTATTGGACCCGTGTCATTAAAAAAATATATTGAATGATTAATAACAGATCTTCGGATTAACGCTATGCTTTTATCGATAATCAGTCAAATTAAGTTATGAGTAACAGTAACTGAAAGGAAACAGTTTACTTATAATTGATGTCACAAGTTCTTCATGGAAAACTATTTTTCAAAATGAAATAAAATTTGATATTTTAATAACAAATTGAGAGAAACAAAATTTTGGATTTCGCATTTAAAAAAATGTATTTGAATACTTTGAAGTTCCCACTTTAAGGGTCTAACAAGAAAAATCATATTGGAATATTTTGTTTAAGTTGCTAAAATTCATTAAAAGGGAGGATTTTCCAAAAACACTGTATCTTTAATTAAAAAATTTCTAGCTTTTAAAGTATTGATCACAGATAGTTCAAGTATGGCACATTTAAAAGATTTTTTTTATCTATAAAGAAGAATTTTACACTTTTTACTTATCTCTTAACCCGAATCAATAATCCAAGCAAACGTGCTAAAAAATGGTTTAAATTTTCACTTTATTGTTAATTAACAATGTATGTATATTACTTAACGGTCTGACAGAGCTAAGGGTTTCAGTATTTAATTAGAACGTTTACTCAAACATGCTAGGCAACAAATTTCTGTATGTATTTTGCACCAACAAAAACGCTAATTTGACTAAACTGTACGCCTGACTTGTGAGTTTTAAATTGAAGCCTTAAAAGAGTTAACAGCTAGAAGCTTGGAATATAACAAAATTCAAAATCTTAAACTGAAAATCTTACGGACTTGATTAGGTGGAAATGAATTAAACAGTTTTAAATTTAAAGCATTTATATTTGAACAAATTTATACAAAAGTACTGAACCTTGGTTAATTTCCAATTGAACAACTCAAAATGTAAAAATTAAAATTTATGCGCATTCAAATTTCAACAAAAATATAACCTTGATTAAATTTGAGTGGAAAGTTCCTAATTTGAAGACATCATTTTTTGTTAATTGAAACCGTTAAAATTTCGTAACTTTTAAATTAAAATTGTGAAGAAGGAATAAGTAAAAGTGTCAAAAATTTAAAAATATCAAGTTTAAATTATTGAATAATTTATAATTTAAGCAATTCTAAATTGTATAGTTCTTAAAGGCTTGGAGATTTTGAAATTAAAGTTGAATAGTGTAAAATTTAACACTTTTTAATATGAAAGTCTTTAAAATTTCGAAACTAGAAAATGGGTCGTTAACATTCAGAAATGGAAAGAATGTTGTGGAAATAAAAATAAATATATAATATTTTCTTTTTTTCTGGTAATTCTAAATCTAAATTCATGAATAATGAAACATTAGTTAATTTAAATTTAAAAACAATAATGTTCTTTGGTCAGTCAGAATTTTCAAAACTTTCATTTTAATTTTCCTAAGCTTTACCATTTTGAATTGTGTAGGTTTATTAAAATTTATTACGACCATTTGAGCGTAACCTCACAATTTTTGTATATATTTTTTTACATACAACTTACGTTCACACGAAGCGCCATATTGTAAAAATTCAGGAAAAGACAAATGTTTCTTAGTGCTTCTTATTTAATTCCCATAATTTTAAACTCGACATTGCGTTTCATGTAAACATAACTTGGATTTTTTTTAAATGTGAAATTTTTTTTTGAGTTACACTCGCATTGCTTTAAATTCTTATTTTCGCCTCGAGAATTTAACAACATCAAGTTTGAAGCATTTTGAAGCAATAAATGTGTATAATTAAGCGCGGGTTTCATCTTTAATAAAATTAACGGTATTTATTGCCTCAAGAAATAATATATGCTTTTAAATATTCTAATTTTAGAAAGGAAATTTCTCAGTAACGAAATAATTTCTTTATTCAAATAATAATAAAAATATTGAAAATTAAAATTTGCATATATATATTTTGTTTTCGCAGTGCCGGTAACAAATTTTTTTTCTATTTGCTTTCTTATGCGAATTATATAAATATATATTATATTCCATTCTTTTTGACGAGAAGTTGAAAAGGGCTTGAGATTATCAAATTAAACAAATTAAAATTGTTCTCGTTGTTATGTTATTGAATCATCAGGTTGTACTTGTACATTTATGTTATTTTTTTTGCTTTACTGCCTGATAAATAAAAATTTGTATTATTGCAGCATTGTGAAGAACATTAAACTTTCAGCTCTATCGGGAGTCGAACCTGAATTAGTAAGGGTATAAAGAGTGAAGAATTACATTTACTTTGCAAATGTACTTTTTATTGCAACCTTTGATCACTCCGTTGAGACCATACATTTTAAGCAAGAGATTCTTTACCTCGTTCTGTAAATTAAAACTGTTTCAAAATTTCTTAATCGGCCTTCATTTAATCTTTTGTTCTGACGGCTTTGATTCATGATTTCTTGGAGAGAACAATGGCCGATATCATGAGCGATCATCTCACAGTGAAGTGACGTACAGAATTCCTCATTTACAAAACATGCAAATTTCCTTGTCTCTGTCTTTGATTCCTCGATTTATACATTTCTACAAGGGGCAGCATCCAGGCTATTCCTTCTAGTTAGAAAGTGACTCTCGGACATTCGGGTCGTCGGCGATCATGCTGAAATCAATCTTATTCAATTCCCTCCAGGCACATACCGCAAATTTTAGGTTACACCCGTGTAAGAGTTTTTTTTTCTCGAAAAAATCCACGTTTGTTGACCTTATTTGACTCCCAGTGGAATAACTTATTCTGCTTTTTCATTTCACTCAAATATTTCATCTTGCCAACAATTAAATATTCGCCTAGAGACTTGCAGCCAATACAGTGAATTCCTTTAACGTCGCAAGATTATTGCTTTTAATTAACTCGTGAAAAAAGTTATCGGTGTTGATTGCCTTCACTAGCCAATTATTGACGCAGCAATTAATCATAATTTATTTATAAGATTCAAAGAGTAGCTTGGTATGTTATCTTCTCTTAATTCAATTAAATGTCAAGTTTTACCCTTGAAATCTAAATACATTCCTAGTTCTCGCGAAGACAATTATGATAATAACTATGTCTAGAGTGAATATAGGAAGAAATAATCTTTCTCTATAGAATTACGATCGCACCGAGGATAACAATTCAAAGAACTATTCATATTTTCCTTATATATTAAGATAGCAAATAATTTATTAATGATTGTACTGCTTTTTGAATTTACATCAAGAAAGTTTTTCATTAAAAGATTTTTAAATTGTAGAATCATTGAAAATGTATTTACTTCTGTAGTGAAATACTTAATATTTCTTTAAGCATTTGATATTAATAACATTTCTGGGAGACTAGATTCAGGAAAAACTCTCACAGTTGAATTAATAAAAAAATTAAATGCGATCCTAATTTGCATATGTAGCCGAAGGATCTGTAATTATGAGTTGCAACAGTTTAGCCTGCAGTTGTCGATTTTCTAAGAGCGATGACCGTCAAGCGACAGGAATATTTTTCTAAGTATAGGTGTTCGTTTCAGGTACATGATTCTCACCACCCTTACGCAATGACCATGCTGAGAACTCGAAGAGGTTCGGTTAAAGATCCCGCGCTTTCACCCTCGACACTTTTACTTCAAGTTGCGTTTTACGTTTTTCCACTACGGAATTCAAGTGTACCCCTTTTTTCATTTTATTTCAATTCTATATATTAAAGATAATTAAACTCTTGTTAATTCTTTTAATACGTTTTTAATTAATTCAAATTATTTTCAATACATGCAATTGTTTGAACTCTTATTATTACACCATTAAGCCGTTTCCCTTTCGGGGTAGGCGTGACTCACTCGGCGGGGGAGGGGATTAGTGTGAGG
>JAWWLR010000158.1:64713931-64725183 GCA_035041075.1 Acraspis erinacei | reverse complement strand
TGCCTCATGCACCGCATTGAATCTCAAGATAAATGACAGTGCATCCTTTCATGGGGTAGGTCGGTGTCAGCGCGTAAGAGCATTCATAAAATAATTATAATGTAAATTCATAATTACAAGAGGCTCAATGCTGCTCGCAACAGAAATGTGTTCGATGTGTGACCGTTAAATTCAAGTGGTGTTCGATAGAAGGCATTAGGTGCAAATTATAAACCTTTCTATCATAGTAATACTATATTTACCTGTATAATAAATTTCCATCTGATATTCGAAGATATCCGGGAAGTTAAAATCGATTAGTGCCTGACAGATAATAGTTTTCAGAGGAGGCAGTTCTTGAATTAACATTTTCAAATAAGTGAAATGTCGATAAGTATTTTCATAAATTCTAGATAGAAAGTTATTTATCATTAATAAATGTTTTATTTTCAAAATTAAAGAAAAATGTCATCATATGAGAAAGAAATTATTTGAGATGGCTTCGACATGTTGAGAGAATGAAAGAGGAACCACTAAAGAAATAAGCGTATGACTTCGGTTCCGGTGTAAAAATTTCTTTAAATATGTACTTATACGCCAAATTAATAAATGTTTGATTTAAAAAAATAATTAATTAGTTGGAATAAATGTTTATTTGTTATGAATAATTCAATTCTATTAATAAAATAAAATATTTCATTCAACTAAAGAAATAGATATTTATCCAAATACAATATATAACACAGTAATAACAACACATTATATATAACACAATATAATTGAAGAAATATTTCTTTGGCAGTGATGGTGAGTGAGAGGGTTAAATACGGCTTTCCGCCTTAGAGTTTCAATATTGCGGTAGAGTTGTGGTCATCGCTCTGGACTTCACCCTCGACGAAGGTGAATTCACTTGGTACAAGTAATCTTTTTTTTTTAATATCTCATAGTTATAAGTACACATTTAAAAAAACTTCACACCGGAACCGTAGTCGTAAACGACGCCGGAAACGACGTCGCATTTGGTCCCAAATTCCGATCTTGTATCCGGCGTCGTTAACGGTGTCGTTTTCGACGTCGGATTTTTCGATAGGGAAATCTTAATACTTACATAATGTTTAATTGTAAATTTTGTAAGTAAGAAACTCTGCAGTTTCAAATATTTGTGAACACAAATCCTTAAATTAAGATGATTTTGAAATTCAAAAGTCTTGTCTTCAATTCTAAATCTCCCAAATTTAAGAAATTGCGAATATAAACCATCAATTTGTAAAGCATAAAAATTACAAAATTCTTAATTGTAAAACTTAAAACTTGCAACTCGCATAATTGTTAATTGTGAATTGTCAAAATAAAAATCTCTTTAACTTCAACGATGCACATTTCAATGTTCTATGATTTTTAAGAGTTACAATTGAAATATGTTTAATTCTAAAGATAAGAAAATAAAAATTCATAAATTTTCATGATTTTGAAGATCAAAAGTCAAGTTTTAAATTCTAGATCTTCCAAATTAAATTGTGAGCTTAAAACTTGCATAATTTTTAATTGCGAGTTTTTAAAATTAAAAACTCTTTAATTAAAAATATTAAAAATTAAAAATTTAATTAAAAGAGTTACAATAGAAAAATCTTTAATTTCAGCAATTTGCAATTTTAAATTATCAAATTTTGAATTCTTGCAATTAAAAATTCTTCATTATTTAATATGTATAATAAAAAATTATGCATTCAATGCTTTCTTGGAAAACTTCAACCGTAAAGATTTAAAATTGAAATTTATTGATGATGTAAGTAAGAATAACAGCGTTGATATATTTTTGGACATTCTTGAATCTGTGACTGGAGATGTAACAAGTGACTATTCTCACGAAATAACTGTAGCTGTAATTAGTTCTTTTTTGTAAGGATTTTAAAGGTTTTTTTGTGCTGTTGGTAAAAGGCATGAACTGGCTTATTTATTTAAGAGTTGTTTGATTGGTAGCACTTACTTATTTGTAATTGCAACCTTAGAGCAAAAAGTTTACTGTGATACCTGTCTGAAATGATACCTGTTTGAATAACCTGTCAACAATTTATTCACCATGTACAGAATGACACTTCTCAGAAAGAACGTCAAATATATTTTCGATGAAAATTAAGATATTTAACCTTTAAACACTTTTGAAGTCCAGAGTCTGCCGAATGGAAGAAACCGGTTATTAAATAGTGAAAGAAATTTAATTCTTCCAAAAAGATCATCTGTCAGCGGACGACATTTTTATCACCATCTCAAAAACACGCTTTTCAGTTTTTGAATTCAAAAATAGTAATTAAGTAGTAAAAAGTCTGCCTACAAAAGTCAATTTTAATATTGGTACCCATAAAAAATACTACACAAGTATCGTTATAAAAACAAGTCACTTTTCCCCATTATTCAGTTCGTTCTGGTATCCACATCGTACTGGCTTCCCTTATATCATGGGAAGTGTGAATATTAAGTTTGATTAAAAATCTAGTTTGCAAAGTTAATTATGACGTAAATTATAGGACAGCCAGCTTTAATGTCTTCAAATCATTTGTAATTTGTTCTCGTACTTCGTTTATAAGTGAATTAGAGACTTAGAGTAAATAAATCGATATAAAATCACATAAATAATTAAGATCTTTGGTGTTTGTCGGAAGCTGAAATCGATTTAAGTTGCTGATTATGTCTTGAATGAAATACTATTAAACGCCCACCGGCGAATGCCAACGTGGAGTATCTGAATGGCGTTCTTGATAAATGTGGTCAATGTTAATAATAATCAATTGGTAATCTCACTACACCAGCTTTCTCCGAACAATGAAAAGTGTACCTATAATCTCAGAAGAAAGCGCACCGCGGACTCGCGAACTCGCGAGAAAATCGGACTTGAATGCCAACAGTAAATTCAGCCTGAAATGTGCATCTGAGCTAAATGTATATACTGCACTGGCTGTATCATGCCCTGTCTTCGTGTATTGTATTCAGTTTTGTTATTACAAAAGGCTCAAATTAGTGTTTTTCTCAGCTGCAATTCATATTCTCCGCATGAAAAGCATACAAGAATATAACGCTCTTTAAACTAATTTGTACCCTGCGCGATTGTTATAGCTATGAAAAAAGTGCAGCAACTTTTTCTTGTAATAAATGTCTTCACGGCTTGCGGTGTGGTAATATGATCTATAGATAGTCACTTACTGTTGAACGTAGTTTATAACTGATTTTGAAATTCATTCTGCGTGATAAATTTTAAAATGAGAAATATTATAATTGAATCAAAATTACATTTTTGCAGAAATCTGGAGAGAATTTGGTTTTGGAAACCATTCAAATAGTGAATTAAGAATGCGCTTTTTTCAACTTTGGATGGTAATTAAAAGTTTAATTCGAAATTTAAAAAAAGTGAGATTCTACTTTCTAATTATTGAGCTGTTAAATCAATACAAAATAGTTTGATTAAAAAATGTTATTAGGTTTTGAAAAAAACAGAAGTTTATCTTCGCTCGAGGGACACGTTTTCTCCGATTTGTACGGTTGTGAAAAATTCCACTTCTTAATAAAGAATAAATATAGAATTAACTTTGTAGCTATTGAGTTGCTGAATCGCTGCAAGAAAAGCTTCACATAAAAATATTATTAGGTGATTAAAAATCGAATTTTCAACTTTAAAAAGAAGAGACTATGTTTTGATTTTTTTTAACCAATACACTTTATATGTTTATATCGACATAGTATTTAAAAAATGATGTAGTTTATTCAGCTTTTCCGCCATCACACAATATGAGTTCACATGATAAAGCATATGATCAATTTTTTGATAAAATTAATATTTGTATTATTTCGAGAGTGAAGGCACCCTTTAAACTGTTAAATACACCCAGTCTAGTATGATGGGTCCCATACACGTATAATCGAGCCCAGCACCGCTTAACATTTTAATGAAATTTACAATTAGCTTACAATTCCAATTTTAATTATTTGAAATAGGAAAGCTTTCAAATGCGAATACTGGAAATTTCAGCATTCAATGTTCAAATTTGGTCAATTTTAACGTGAAGATTACATATGACCATAATCTCTATAATCTCATAATTTTAATGATTGTCTATTGAAAAACGAAATGTAAATATTTCGAAAATATACATTCCATGAAAGCTTTCGAATTCAAAATTGATTAAAACTGATCAGCATGACTTATTATTTAAAATTCGAACTATCTCAATTTCCCAATTTCCATACTGTCATGATTTATTAAATGTGTAATTTATAACACTTTCAAAATTTGAGAAAAAATATTTAATTATAATTTTAATATAATTTAAATTATTTTAGCGTAAAAATGAAAAATAAAAGAGTGTATATGTTCGCCGAAATTCGTTGAGCGTAGCTAAAATATTTTCGGTCATGCACTTAGTTCTCAATGATGTGCTTTAAATTAGAATCATTTAAACATTGAATGCATTAAATGTGGAATTGATTAAAATTCCAAAGCTATACAAATAGACGTGGCTACGTGTACCGAAATCTTGTTACGAATAGGCGGAGTTCTGTTGTAAATATAGACTCCATGGTTTAGACATTAATATTATTAAATTTCACGGTTTTAAACTTGAAATTTTTTATTCCAATTTTAAATGGTATTCAACTATATTCACTTTTTTTTAATTTCTCAATATGGAACATTTCTCACTTTTCTTTCTCTTTAATTTAAAGATTTTAAAATACTTTCTAATTAGAAGTTTTTGATTTTGGATGCTTTAGTATGGTCCTTTAAAACATTTTATCGAATTAAATAGTAGTTTAAAGGCATAGGTACAATTTTGATGATTTTTTAGGAGAGGCCAAAATTCCTAGCTATTCAGTTACTGAATCAATACAAATATGTTTGATTCAAGAGCTTCATAAAGGTCCGAGATAATTATAGAAAAAACTTACTGCTGTTATAAAAAATTGAAAAATTTTCCAAAAATTTACAACAGCTTAAAAATGTTTTTCAATTGGTAAAATGACATTATAAACGAAAGAGAACCCTTTTTCGCAAAGTATTACAATGTTTATTATAACTTATCTAGGAATTTTAAGCCAATAATATCATTTTTTAATTTTGATATTCAAAAACTTTACAATTGCAACAAAATTAGTCAAATTAATCCAAAGATCCACTTGGAATTTTCACTTTCACAAATTCACTTTGGTGAACTTAGAAAAATATTCCAGGAATTGAAAGGAGATTATTTAATCAATATAATAATTACGACTTCCTCTATGAAGAAGTATATAATCATAGTTTCTTAACGAAGAAGTAAATTCGAAAAAAAATAAAAATTTGCATAGTATACATTCATTTGTGAAAATTTTTTAATTAATAAAAATTTTTACATAATAATAAATTAATAAAAATACATTTTTTTGTGAACTATTTAGAGGTTATTTCAATTTTATACACCAATAATTTACTTGTCCTATTTTATTTGATCATTTGAAAAGTAAATAGAGAGTTAATGGATTTTACTACTCTTACCAGTATATTAAACATTCTAAATTCACTTTTCTTTTCCATATAGTTGTACGTACATAATTAATATCAAGATTAATGTTGGTTTGTAAGTAATTATTATTTGAACAAGAGTGTATCTTTGCACTAAACATATGTGGGGTTTAATTATTATTACCGGAAGCATATCGCGCTTGTAAATCCACGTGAAAGATACCGTCTTTACCACTTGCGGAACGACCTCGTTGGCCATAGGCCAAGAGGATAGGTCAAGCCTTCTACTGACCGGCTGACACGCAAGGAACTCAAGTGGGAACCAGCCGACAACCTCAATACTGAATGTCCTCGAGGTCTTTTAGGCTTTAGGCGTATCCTCTGACTTACAATTCCTATGATGAAATTTTTTTATAATACACTCTTTTTACAGAGGGGAAGTAATCAACGGAGCCACGAACCCATAAAAAAGACTATTCGATATTTACTGCTTTCGAGAACTATTACAATCCTTAACTTTAAATTTTTCTCTATTGTAACTCGGAAGAATGCCACCTTCCGCCTTTTTCCTCATGGCTTATATAATATTATACATATGAGTGAATCTCAATTCCTCTATAATTATGAGTATTACGTACTTTCTATCGTCATATATATGTTTTGTCTCTAAACTCTCTATTTCACTTTCTACATGTCACATATTTTCAAGATCACGAGCGCATTGCAACAAAAGTCTTATGTCTCTTGTGAGGTCATTTAACTCGAGTTAATATCTTGACATAACACGCGACAAGATAATCGCCTAATTATACATAACGATAATTTTTTATATATCTTCATCGAATCGTCGGTCAATGCCCGCCATTGTTGGGGATCATTTGATTCGCAAGAAAACAATATATTTCATAATTCATAATTCATCATTCATAATTCATAAATCATTTATTATTCCGCTTTCTAAAAGTCATTTCGTCATCCATGTAACAATGTGCTTGAGGTGCGGCGATTTATTAATTTGTTTGTATTTTTGAAGTGAAGCTTTAAAACTTCCTATAAGCTAATGGGATGAAGATTACTCTAGGTGCAAGATACTTTACCATTTGTCATTAGGAGACTACTTTAAGATTCTAGTACCGATTTTCACGACTGCTTAACGAATAAATTATTTATCATGACTTTGTATGAAATTGAGTGCTACTCCATTTATGAGATACCACCCAGATTATTTTGAAAATTGCAATCAAATTTTTAACACTTGGAATCATTTGCAAGCAGAGATATATAAATTGTAATTTTAAATCATAATGCTTATGATTTTAACTTTTAAAGACATACAATTTGAATTAATATAATTGCTATATTTCAATTTAAAATTGTTGGTTCTTATGTAAAATTTTTAGTTTTTAGAATTTTTATATTTTTCCGATTTAAAAGATGTAATATTGATTGTTTTGCTTTCTCGTAGATGAAGCTTCATAGTCGTTGCAATTTCCAATATTCTTAAAATTATTTGGTTAAACATTTCTCAGTTAAAATATTTTTAATACAACGTTTTAAGAATATGTTCGGATTCATGTATAACTGTGTTTGTGGATGGATGTGTGATACGATGTATGTGTCGAATATATAGATGTCGGTCTTTTTTTAGTGCTTATTTTGACCACCAATATCTCAAAAGTTTATGTAAGAACATGAAAAGCACCTTAACTCGTAATGATTTAATTGATCTATAGTATTATTAAAAGTTTTCAAATGAAAAATTATTAATACTTCCTCTATGAGAAAGCAAATATTCTTGCAATTTATTCGTAGTGAGGAAACACAGTGTTCATAAAATAAGAATACTTAACATTAGAAACACAATTAAAGAACAACACCCGAGATCGAATTAACAGCTAGCTGTATCATTGTCTTCGAATCATTTATTTTTTAACAATAAAAGTTTTTAAATAAAAATGATTGAATCTTAAATAATTCAATTTGAGATTCTTCAGTTTGAAATGCACTTATAATAATTGAATTGGAAAATCCAAATCTACTCCTGTTTAAAAAAAATTCTATACAAAATTGTACTATTCTCTTTGTATCAAATTGAACATTAAATTCCATGTGTCTGCGTGTAAATAAGAAATTTTTTATGGCTTCTCGTTTGATCACTGAAGTTAAGTAGTGCTTGCCTCGGTTTCACACGGATGGGGACCATCTTACTGAAAGGGGTGTATTTTTACTAGCTTTTAAGGTGTTTACATTTCATTTATTATAATTATTTGTACTTTCAACCATATGAAATGATACAAGTTCAATTTTTTAAGTTTCAAACTGAAGCTTTTATTCGTTGTCAAATTATTGATTTTTCAATTCTTTGATTTTGAATTGTCAAATTTGAAGCTTTACCGTTCAAAAGGGTTAAAATTATGTAACCCACGCTTAAAAATTTTATTATATGATTCCTTACAGAACATGTTACAGTGAAAAAATTACTGATTTGAAATTTGTTACCCTACAATTTATTATAAAAATATTTTTAAATTTCCAAAAATCCCATAATAAGTCTGCATTTACGTCGTATGTTTATTTATAGGATACGTGTGTTGCAACCTTCAACGCGTCGCAGTGCATATTGGGTTTATTTTTTTCGTCTGCTAAGCTGACTGTACCAATTTTTAGTAAGTCGCTTAACTAAATGATTGCGCCAGTCTCTCTCGAGGTTACTATAGTCCTTTGCAAATATTGCAGTCTTCTGCAGATATGAATGCAAGGAATTTAGAATTTTCTTCTACCGAAATTAGTAAGTGGCTGGTTGCTTGCTGCTTTATTACAAAGGTTTGTAAATACTTCAAACCTGTTTTGAAATAAATGTAACATTTTAAAAATTGTTTTCCAATGAATTTTGTAGATCGGCATGTAGTTACTAGTTACTACACGAAGTAGTAAACATTACAAAAGCTCCGCTATGTCCCTCAATTGCGCACTAAAAATAGTAAAATCTATTCTGATATTTAGAAAATATTGTAGCAAAATAAGGTTTCTCCGTGTATCTTAAACAAAGCACTAACTTATCTTAAATAAGGAATTAGAATTTTTTTACTCGCATAAAGTAAAGCATGCTCCTAAATTTCAATATTCAGTCCTGAAAATAACATGAAGGTAACCTGAAATAACATGCAAGGCCTTTGTTACCTAAAATAAAGGAATATACCTTCCTGAATTTCAGGTTCATATTACCTTGCATGACGTTAAAGAGCGCTTGCGCGATTATGCATCTCGTGGCCATTTATACTCCTACTCCAATACTCCATGTCGCGTTGCTCAGGGTCAGCTATGATACTATGTTTCCATAATTCGTGGAGTTTTAGTTTCTCGGATTTAAAAAAGTGCTGCAGAAAAATCAGTTCCACTTGTCAGCCAGTATTTGGATTATTAAACCCATCAAAATAATTAAATTATTATTGAAACTTTTTACTTCGTAGCGCGAGCGTCCTTTCGATACATTACGTAACGCAATTTTCACAAGATTTTGGACCACACCTGCCCCCTTTTATACCGGTTTTTCCATTTTTTCTAAATTTTCTTTCAAGTGAGAAACACAACTTGATATATTATCTTAAACGAATAACTATACAAGAACAACAAAGAAGTGACGTTTTGGCGTCAGCAATTTCTGATTTTTAGTTAGAATATTTCCCTTAATTTCAGTTAGGATAGAGTATTAACTTAAGATTATATTAGCATTCAGTATACATATATTCTTAATTTAAAGGCGTGCCTATCTAAATTTCAGGTCGTACCTCCCTGAATTTCAGGAATCTAATTGCCTTAATTTAATGTTGACATGTAATTCTTAATTTCAGATTGGCTATGCTTCTTTTTGTGATACCTTAAAATAAGCCGTATTTTCGACTTAAATTAAGTAATTTTTTTGTTGTGTGCAGCTGGGGTAAAAAATCTTGGGAATATGACGTTAAGAAATGTATAGAAAGGACGCTCGTGTTAAGTTTCATAATAATTTAATTATTTTTTTGGGTCTAATAATCCAAATAATGACTGACAACTGGAACTGATTTTTCTGCGGCAATCTTTTAAATTCCTGAAACTAAAACTCCACGAAAGATGGAAACATAGTATCACAGTAGACACTGACCAACGTGACATGGAGTATTGGAGTAGGAGTATAAATGGCCACGAGATCAAATCTGAAATAAGGTCGAATATAACTTTAAGTATTTATTTTTACTGTGTACTTTTTCAATGAATTCCTTATACAAAAGTTTTTGTTTTGAATGTTTTTATACTGTTCACAATGTTTTTTAAACAATATTTTGCAACTTATATTTTCGATTTGCACATAACCAAGACAAAACATCGACACAGGAAAAGATATTTGAGAATCACTGACACATAAGCTGTGATTGGTGGAAAATCCGACTCCTTTGACGTCAAAGGGGCCCTCCAATCGAAATCGTGATAGAAAATTCATATTTCAACATTAAATTAAAAATAGTATACAATATGTAAAAAATGTTTTATGGGTGTTTTTAAAATTAGAATTTTATACACTATAAGATCCATTTATTGGAAAATTTATTTCTGAATTTGGAAACAACTCTATTGTCTTAATTTTTAGAACTGGGCGACAAGGGCTTCACGATGTAAGCAATGTAGTGTATTGAATTAAAATGATTTAATTTTTAAGGCAAAAGAACCAAATGTAGATATAGTTTTAGAAACAATGTGTTTAGGAATACAATTACTATAACAAAATTAATTTCTTTTGCAGAAGATTTTTGTTTGATCCTTTGGAAACTTCCTCATTATATAATTATTTATATGTTAAAAACCTTATTAATTTAGTAAAACTTTATACTTTTTTTTAAGTCTTGTGATAGTCTCACATTTAAAAAACGAATAGTCCCTGAAATATTAGAGTATTTGCCACTCGCCGTAACATCACCTAATATAGTGCAATTTTGAGAAACGTCAGATATGATCAACTTTGTTAATATTTTATGTTTGTTATATAATAATTCTGAGGCATGTATTTTTATTTTTTATTAACGACATATTACAAATTTATTCAGCATGACTAAATAAAAAACTGTTATTACAATCAACAACTACTTTTTCACTTCAACACATCTTCAAACTATATATTTTGCAGTTCAGTAAACTATTACAGTTCTACAGCGAACTCATTATTTTTACCATAAACGTTAAAACTACCCACACGTCTTCTTTGTAGTGTACATTTATCTTTATTTCTTGTCAATTGTTTGACATTTGACAATTTGACATTTCTTGTCAATTTGAGCTAATAAAATTTGAACGACGGTTAATCAAATATCCCAAGGTGTAAAATTTTGATCCACGAGTGAACGAAATTGTTGCACTATGGAAAAACAATTGTCATTTGCGTAGAAAGGTGAAAATGTATGCAGTTGTCATTTTTAATGTATTAATTATTCAGTTTTTGACTGTTCCTCAATTGTGCAATGCTTTGCTCCAGTTTGGGAGCAAACTTTGTGTCAACAAAAAGTTTTGTTGATTTAAAAACTCAACGAAATAATTTGTTTAGTATACACACAGCATCGCCAAGTACTTTCTTTTCATAATTACACATGCATAAAAAGAGAGCATATAATTTGTCTTAATTTGACAGCCATTTCAGTGAAGATTTGTATCATAAATGCTTGTTATCCTAAAATCGGCTACGCTTTCTGAGACGCCTTCTGAGACGCCTTCTGAGACGCCTTCTGAGACATCCATCTCAATATCAGTAACTGAGGAG
>JAWWLR010000158.1:64684873-64696828 GCA_035041075.1 Acraspis erinacei | reverse complement strand
TGATGATGATGATGATGATGATGATGATGATGATGATGATGATGATGATGATGATGATGATGATGATGATGATGAAGCCGATGTGGGAGATGAGGAATATAAAGGTAGAATTGAAACTACTCCTGCCCGAAATGATGAAAGCTTGCTCACGAAAATGGAAGATGTATCTACTACAGAGAAACCTGAAGACCTAGAATCTGTTACAGAAGAAATTCTTACGACAGAACAACTACCTGAGACAACAAATGAAACTATTTCCGAAAACCCTTTATCATTTGATGTATTTACAACAACTGAATCTTCATACGTTGATTTTAACACATCTGAATCTGATTCAACAATTTACGATGATATCACCACCACGTCTGCTCCTATCGAAATTAATGACACTCTGCTTGAAAAATCTAACACCACAAGCAATGATACCATCGAAGAAACTGAAGAAAAATCAGTTTCCGTGATTCCTCATGCTAAATCTACGAGTACCGAACAGCCTGAACCTGTCAATACCCCGCCACAACTTGATAAGGAAACCATTCCTTCGATCACCAGTGATGAATCTACCACTCTACTTGATTCGACTACCACTGATCCTTCTCTCGAAGATTCTGATGATAATTTAACTGTGAAGCCCTTAGAAAGATATCCCGATATTATATCATCTGATGAGGTCAAAGAGTTATCTGATGTTCAACCTTCAACACTCTCCGATAGTGATTACTTCACAAACTTCGACGACTCTGACATACCCAGTGTCATACCCTTGGACACTGAATCCTCTTACGTTTTAGAAAGCAGTAAAATCAAGACTGCTTTAAAAATGTCCATTCTTGAGAGCTCCCCTCCAGTTCCGCAATTAACAACAACCTTTACATCGCCAACTCCAGAAGATATTGAAGCTGTACTGTCTGATGACTTGTATTTGTCTCTCTCTCGTCCCGATTTTCCACCAATTTTAGCGTCTAAGCCGCTATTCGATTCGGTATTGCCATCATCACCACTTTCTGGTCTGTTGGTTCCAACACCAGAATTGATAACTAGCGTCTATTACACTGAAACAATTGTTATGTCAACAAGACTGAGAACATACACGTATGTTGTGACGAAACTTAACGGACTGGAGACCGAAGTGACCTCGTCTACTACCATTAGACCGAGAGTCACGACGCTAACTTTGACAGTACCTATAACAGTGACAGTGACACCTTCCGCGGAATTGACAACCAGCGTCGCGACATTCGACACTAATCCAGAACTTGTTACTGGTGAGTATCCCTTTCATACTCCCAGATCAACAAAATAGCAACTTAAAATTAACTGAATACAAATTTTCTGAAGCTACCAAAAAATTTAATATTGCCTTCTCTACTCTGGATTTTATTTCTTTCAGATAATTCTGAGAAGTTAAATTGTTTATCTGGGAACACTCTTTATGTCACGATTACATTAAGTTGTTTACCCCATGAAATGACTGATGAAAAATCGTGATATTGGCAGTTTCCAAAGTTGCTGACAAATTTTCAAATCTTCTTTACTACCTCTTTTCACTTTTCACTTTTTCTATTTCAGAATTCTTATCTATATTCAAGTACTAAACTGAAATATGTAAATATATCTTTTAAAATTCTTATGTATATAATAGTCTTGTACATACCTTATACTTTTAGAAATATGTTTAATTGGTGTTTAGTTAAATTAAAATACACATAGATGTGCGACCAACGTTGGAAGCTTACGATTTCTGAAATTTTTCGAACTTACATTCTACCCTTTAAAATTTACTTTAAACTTGGTTAAAAATGTCTTATCAAAATAGTAGATACTTAGATTTCTGTTTTTTCATTTACAATAAAATCGATCTTTACAACTTCTCTAACATATTTTCAACTAGAATAAACTACAGCATCGTAGTAAAAACTTTGGACTAATTACTTCTATTTGTATAAATATTTTTCTTAAACCATTATTTCTGTATAAATTGTACATATAAAAGGCAAACCGCTGTATATACTATATTTTCAATACTTCAAAATGATTCATATTAGGTTCTATTCTTACAGTTATTCATCATTCTTCAAGTAAAGTATCAGATTTATTGTCTGTTACAATTTAGCGCACGTCAATGATGTTTTATATGACTATAAAAAACTATTGCAATTCATTAATAATTTTATATTTTTCAAAAATAATTAAGGGTCCAATTAATTGAAGGCCGGTAGAATTAATGTTAGAAGTCATAGTGGGAGAATATAGAATGTAGTTCGCTTAATTCGATAATGTGGTGGTTTTGTAATAAATAAAGATATGAATAACAGAATACACTGGAAAAGAGGATAAAGATGAAGTGGAAGGGGAAGGACGAAAGTTTAATCTCGCGACAAGAGTCATGTCCAACGGTGTGGAAGTCATCGTGGCAGGACCGACACCAGCTCTCAGGTGGGAGAATTCAAATCCTCAACCGACATTAACCTTATCAGATACGGTTGTTATGCTTCTCCCGCAAGAAAAACCGAATGAATTTGTCACTAAAACTTGCACAACAACATTCACCTACCTTAATACAATTACGAAGGATGGTTTTACAATTGTTTCTACTGATCAACAGGTGATTATTTATTCTAAATTTAATTTATATAAAAGTTTTGTAACAAATAAGGAAATTATTATCTTCGTCTTTCCTTTTTGCAATCGTAAATTATTTCTGAATGAAAAATGTACAATTAATTTTATTTAAGGTTATTGCTAATACCGCAACTGAGGAGCGCCACAGAAAGCCAGCCTCAGAAGCTGCTGCATACACATTGGAAGCTTCACCCACTTTGCGAACTGAAATCTTTAAAACAACATACTCCTATTTAACACTAAATACAGATCATCCCGATGAAAATAATGCTCTAGAAAGTAGTTCGAGGGTAATTACAAATACAGTAACTGCTCCTCAATATTACTTGGACATGATACTTGAACCATCGGAAGCACCAAGGCCGGAAACAAACACTTATTTGAGCACGAGAGTTCTAGAAAAGACAGTTATGGAAGATGGGCGAAGTAGAATGGAAATGATGAGCGAGACCGTGACTCAGGTAGGCATAACTTCTTGTTAACTTCTCTTCTGCACCTCTTCGATAAGCGAAAGGCTTCGTGTCTTCGAGAAGTAGGTGATGACCTTTGCCATTCGTATAGAAAGTGACTGATGTTTATTAGGTATTTACTCGCTTTTCAGCTTATAATAACGGAGTCTGCACCACCACCTCCACCTATCAGCGTTGAAACTACTCTGACGGCATTGGATGAAAATGAAAGTCCCACACCAGACATTACCAAGACTTATTACATTACCTACACCTATTTTAACACCTTCTTGGAAAAAGATAGTACTGTTATTAAAACTAACGTCGCTACTTCTACTGACTATGTCTTAGAAAAAGCACCAAAGCTTACTTCCATCAAGTCTGTTCCTGTTAATCAAACTGCTGATCCCATTAAAATATACGCTACTAAGACCTACTTGACGACCTTTACATATTTCACAACACTACTTCAGGTATTTATCCTCAATCTTACTTCCCTAACAAGAAAACCATTTTTCGAAATTATTCGCACTTTTTTCAACTTCAATAATAAAAAATTCAGGAAGTAAATTATTTTGAAAGCAACATCTCAACTTTCTACACTGATTATGTCAGCAATAAAGTACAATTTGAGCAGAGTGCACTATAAAGATTTAAGAGGCGTTCGAGAATCCAACCAGTAACGATACTTTCTTTTTTCCTGCTCTCAGGCGGGTCTGGACGGGAAAACTGCAACTACAATTTCATCACGATCTCACATCGTGGAGAATGTTGTCACTGAATCAATTGAGCCAAGTTTACTTGAAGCTGGATACATGAATGCTCTCCTAACAACGTCTCAGCATTCTGATACCGTAAAGAACGTCGTGACTGGATCCACGATTATTTTCTTCGACGATGAAGAGGAAATCGACCCCACATCGAATAGCCATGTACACGATATGGTTGCAACAGCTAGTAATGAAAATTTTGTAAAGGTACCAGAAAATCAACCTGGGCTTGCTTCATCAAACAATCCCAGTATCTCAGAATTGGAAGATTCAACCTTCTTACCGGAGGAACAAGAGTCTTCTATTCAGGTAAAGAATTCTCCCCTTTTTTATTGTACCAGTAGCTCTAAAATATTTAATTATACTTGAATAATTACTACAGGAAGAAAGCGTGCCACCTGAGGCAGAGGACGTTCAAAATAAAAAACCTGCACAAAGTTCAAATCTCCAAGTGAGCAATCTTTTGAGCTTAGGATCTCTTGGAATCAATAGCCTTTCGGCTTTGGGACCAGTAATCACAGCGATGGCGGGTTTGCTACAAGGAAAATCAGCTAATCGTAGAAACGATACTGCAGTACCATCAGTAGTACCTCCAACATTAACAACTGAAGCTCCAGAAACAACAACTCCAAGAGCACCCATTTATATTCCTGTTGCTGAATTTGCTGATGGAGATATAGAAACCGCCGAAAGTCAAAATATTGGTGAGTTATGAGTGGTCATGTATGAATGAGTCTGATAGGTTTTTTTAAATAATGTATGGACTACATACCAATTTTTTACAACAGCACATCTGGTGGATGTGAACCACAACCAGATTCCAGAGACACGTCACAAAGTAACAGCCAGTCTTGCTGATGGAATCCCAATATCTCCTGGAGAAGTAATCACAGCAAACAGTGATGTGATCATTGGAAAACCAGGAAAACTGGGACCTAGCCCACCACACACATTTGGGAAGGAAGATCAGAATATTGGCATGAAACCGCCACCTATTTCAGTTCATAATATCCCAGTACATCCTGTTCTTGAAGTCGTTGAAGATAACCGAGATGATTCAAGACATAGAGATATTTCCCATTTCAGTAATGATCAACTTGAAATAATTCCAGCGTATCAGATTTATGAACAGCACATCAATGGTCCAAGTAGGCATCCTTTAAATCCTTCTAAGAGACCACAAGGACATCCTCTACAAGCACCACCTCCCCCTAAAAGAATTAGCTCAAAACACGACATTTTGAAGAATGATCCTTTTTTACGACCACCTAACAGAGCTAACACAGAAAAATACACACATCAGTATGGAGAGGTTCAAGTTGTCAAGTCTAAATTACCATGGACTTCGAAGAATTCTTCCAATCCTCCTCTGTCTAGTAAAGAGGTACAGTTAAATCATTTAAGATAAAATTAAAACATTTGAGAATTCGTTATTGATTCCTTTTTTTTACAGATGAAAGCATCCCTGAAAAATAAACACTGGTTTGATGATAAAAATGTTCATAATTGGTCTCAAAATACGCAACCAAATTTAGGAGCCTCTGAACTTGCACAAGAATCTGAGTCACGACCTACTTTAACTGAGCCAATAGTTCGCCAAGTGCCGCACGTAATCGACAGAGGAACAGGTCAACCGTTACTCGTTAATATTCAACCAAGTCAAGTAGCAAATGTTGTTATTCCTCAAGGCGGTACTCAAGCCCTAATTTTCGGTGACAACAATGAACCCCATATAAGTGGACAATATTTTGACGATCCATCTCCTTACCCTGAACCAGAAGTCGATCCAGGGTTTTCAATATCAAAGGTAATGATGAAAAAAATTAAATTAGGAAATTTTTTGTAATTATAAATTTGATCTAACTTTTTTTATCGACTAACAATTGCAGGGAGAAAATATACATGAATACCAATTAGAAAACAATCCAGCTGATTACATGATGCCTCCTTCACCACCTAAAGATTACAATCCGGTCGCTCAGAAACCAAATAATTCTAAGCGGCCACATGTGATTCCGTTATCACAAGTGCAAGTTCATCGTGATTTTATTAAACCACATGCTACTTCAATCTTAAGACCTGTTGAACGTTATCCCATTCGCCGTCCGGAAGCTCCTGGTACATTAAGTGGACAAGGGCACGTTCATACCGAAATTTTGGTTCACCACAAACCAGAAACAGTAAATTTGCGACCTCAACCTGTTTCTAAAAGACCTCATCAGTTTCCTATGCAACAATTTCCACCTAGACGAGATTTTCAGATTAAAACCCCAACGGAAATAACTCCCCCAAGAAGAACAGAAATCTCGACCGAAAAACATCACCATGAGCATCTTGCTTCTGGCAATTCAGATGCTGGAAATGAGGTGTCGATTGGGTCGAAATGGAAATTGGATCAAAAGCCACAAAGAACTCCATTGACAAGGCGACCAAGGCCTTCATACAGGCCCCGTTATCCAACCAGAGGAGCAATACAATTGAATAATCGATCTCCTCACGTCGAAAGACCCGCAATCAGGCAACCGCTACTTCCGACTAGCCAGAGGCTACCGAAACCACAATCTGAAATTGACTTTTTGAATCGTTTCGGAATTAATAAACAAAATAGTTCTACAGAGAAGCCAAAATCCGATTTTCCCTACAAAATAGTTTCAAATATGCAACAACCATCCAACATCGATAATTCAAATAATGTTCTTCACCGGAATACAATTTCGAGTATCTATCAGGGTACGCATAATGCAGAGAAAGTGCTACCTGTAAATACTCAGACAGAACGTACTGACGAACACATCCCAACAGGTGCAGTAGAATACAAAAATCCATCTTCAGAACCACAAATGAACAGCGCTAATCAACAATACTCACAATCTCATAAATCGAGTAACCAAGCAGAAAAACCAGTCCCAGATTCAGAGACTTCGGCCTCTACTCACATTAAATTTTCTACAGCCTATGAAGATCATGACAATTCTGACGATAACGAAGCATCAGAGACTCAGACTGAACATTTTAACTTACACATCGAAAATTCCACCACTATTGATAGAAATACATATGAAAACCCTGAGAGTGATAAAAAAAAGCCACAAGTATCTTTCCAATATAATAAGAAAGATGGTCAAAGACTTGAACAGAATGTCCGAGATCATTATGGAGTAAGGCCCTATGAGACGCCTATAATACAAGGAAAACCATTTGGTGTCTGGAAAGATCATGAAAATGGATCTCCTGTCTATGGTGTTGTTCAAGGAACTCCGTATGGGTATCATCAAGTCAACAGTTTTACAAAATTACCTGGCCATGATGATACAATTGATTTGAAACCACCAGCCATAATTTCACATTTTGAACCTAATGGACATAGTAGACCCTACGGTGGTCCTGAAATTCAAACAAGCAATTTTCAACAACCAGAGATAATTACAAAACCTCCTCCAAACTTTAGTAACAGACCACAACAGCCTTCCAGACCAGGTCAATCTGAGTTTGTTCTCTTTGGAGAAGGACATATCCAACCAGGACCTGGCCAAGTCATTAGTGTGAATGCAGAGCCAGATTGGAGTCTAAATCACGATCGATCTAAAAATCAAACTCTAGGAAAACCTGCTCGCAGACCCGCTTTTCAATATGAGAGTAGTAACTCTAAACAAACCGTAACTCACATTGGTTCATCTCGACCAGAACAAGGATCTGGCATTCGAGTTCATCCAGAATATCCACATATTATTACAAAACCAAAACCAAAAGTTCCTGCACCCACCAATGTTTCATCCGGTTCTTCAAAACCATCTGAATCGCATAAAGGACCAAACGTGGAATTCTCTTTACCTATTGAAGCTATTGGTGATGAAGAAGATAGTAAAACTCAAACTGAAAGACCTCCAAGTTCACTTGTTAAGAAACCTAGGCCTAACAAAGAACCACATGATGAAACACTGGAGACCGCTTATCAAACTAACTTTGCAAGTAATGACTCGAAAGAAAATGCTAAGCAAAATGCAAGTGATGGTTCACAAAGAAAGGGTGTTTCCACAACTGCCAAACCTAAAGTACCTTCTCAAAACATGAATCCACCACCTAGAGTTCTAACAAGTAAACCTAAGCAACAAGAGAAGAAAAAAGAGCAAGAAGAGGGACTCAAACCACTACCTCATCCATCTGATGTGGTTGGATTGTCACCACCACCGATAGATATAACGGCCACAAAACGTCCAGTTGAATCAGAAATTATCACTGTAGATGAATCTGGCCTGAGGCCACCACCTTTGTATATTTCTTTGCAAGAATCTGGTAATAAGCCAACAACACCACCTCCACCAAATATTCATATGGTACCACCAAGTCCAAAACCTTCTCACATTAGACCATTCCTCGCAGATATCTTATCGGAGGTAAATATTTTATTTGTAATAAAACGTTTCCCTAATATATGACTTAAATATATTTATTATAATATAATTTTTTTAATCAGGACATGGTACCTCCACCTCCAGTAGTAAAAACTTCAAAGCCTTCGGAGATAGCCTCTATGAGTCCAGCTGTGGCTGTATCTGGATCTATTCAGATAGCAACAGCTGTCGCAACTTCACACATTCCAGTTATGCAGGACGTAGAATCAAAAATCCCAATTGTACAT
Source organism: Acraspis erinacei (assembly GCA_035041075.1). NCBI lineage: Eukaryota > Metazoa > Arthropoda > Insecta > Hymenoptera > Cynipidae > Acraspis > Acraspis erinacei. Next base: position 64,688,348 of record JAWWLR010000158.1, on the reverse strand, counting down.
GGCACCGTGGACTTACCAGTTGTTATTGACGTGCCAGAAATTCTTAGACCTGTTGAAATTAGAAAGTCAGAACACGTTAGCATTTACACTGCTAGACCTTTTGAAACAAGACCAGTTTCTAAGTAAGTAATGATTTCTGTCTGAAATGTTCGTATTTCTGAGAGATTTAGCATTCCAATCTTAATTATATTTTTATTTGTTAGAGTTTCCATCCAGTCTTCAGCGATTTCGATAACCAACTTGGTTATGCAAACAATAACGAAACCATCCCAGCTAAATCACATTGAACCAAGCAAGATTCCAACTATGGAAACGCCTATGACTTTGACTCCAGCTAAACCTACCCGTAAATCAACCAAACGACCAGAATATCCAGTACTCCTTGAATCCAGTATGGAAAATATTGTTCCATCTAATAGAGTGGAATCAACAGAAACGCTTTCTTACACTACAACTTCTGAAAAAAAAGAAAGAAGACCTACAAGTGCTCTTAGAGATTCAGCGACTAAAGTTCGAAAACCCTCACTAATACAGCCAACCAGATATAATATCAAAAACAACACTGAGAACGCTGTAGTGTACAGTATCGTAACAAAGGTTGAAAGTTCTGTTAGCAAATATCCACCAAATACCGAACAACCAAAGGGAGAACCGGTAGTTCCAAAACAAGAGAATATAGCGGTAGTTAAGGAAATTGTAGGAACGGTTGTACATGAAGTTATCCATAATGGATCTACCACTGTCGAAATGAAGCCAAAGGAGGTATGGAAGTTTCGTCTAATTTCTGTTTACTTATCAAACTCAGTTTACTTAAATACATCATATTTAACTCGAATAATTCTATCATTATGATCAATCTGCAGTTCACAAGGTTCAAGACATTGACCATCACAAGAACTCAAACTTCAGTTTTGGGCTCGCCTCCTTCCACCAGGACGCTTTTGCACACACATACTTTAACATCAACATCAGTGGAAACAATAACAGAAACTCTTGTGCGTCCAACAAGTGTCATCTCCACTATCACTTCCACTATTCTGCAATCCATTCCAACATCTTATGAAAATGATGACAACGATGATTCCATTGATTCCATCTTTGTTGTCATGAGCGAACAAAAACCTCCAGAACCTGGAGCTGAAGAGGCGAGTTACAGAGTTTTTTAGATATTAAATTTTTTAATTTTCAGTTGCAGTTAATAAATATATTTTAATTAAAATCAACACTTTCAGGTGGAAGCAGAATATGGTGACGAGGTATCTCGGGATGAACAAGACCCAGCTGGCAATGAAATTCACAGAGTGTTGGCTGGTGGTATATTAGGTGCCCCTGTGATTCCTCTTCGTCCAAACATTAACCAATGTGTTCCTGAGTGTAAAGCTTCTAAAGCTGAAATGTGTTCAGAATTTAGTGGAGAGATGCGGTGTATCTGTAGGCCTGGTTTTGCAAGGATGTTCCCTGACCGTCCATGCAAACGTGAGTGATAGTTATCTTAATTTCAATTTTAAGTAAAATTTTTTTTCAAACACAAAATGTATCCAATTCCGGTTACTTCCATGATATAAGTATATTTAAACAGATACAGCGTAGATTAAAATGTTATTTCCCAACAAAACCCCAAAATCGACACTTTCAAACTTGTTAAAAAAACTCGAATATCTTCTAAACCACGATAGACAAAGTAGGCTTTTTATTTGCGAAACGTCACATATTTTTACTTTATTTATTGTCCGATTTCTTTTTATAACAAGTTTTGTATATCCTTATAATTTAATCAGAAAAAATTGTCGTCCTTTAGCAACTTACACGTACACTCTTCATGTTGGCCTGGATCGTATCGGACGTGACAATGTTGTATACGTTAATAGTATGAATGACACCAGTTCTTCAGAATATAGGCGATTAGCCGCTCCAGTAAAGGAAGCTTTAGACAGAACTTTGATGCAAAGTGATTTGCGAGATCTCTATCAAGGAGTGAAAATAGCTGGCTTTGCGCCTAATCCTGTGCAAGTGAAGTTCCATGTCTATCTATTCGACAATGCAAATGAAACACGTTTGAAAGAAGTCATCCGAAAATACCTTGTCGGAAATAACTACAGTCTAGGTGGTACTGAGGTCTACGCTTCAAAGAATCTTAGCCTGGTAAACATTTTTATATATTCTGTTGGAATATTTTAATCTTTAAGCATATTTACACAATCTACGTACATTTATATAAAAATGTTATAATCAGGTACAAGCGACTGATTTTGATGAATGTATCATCCAAGAAGACGGATGGTCTCATCATGATTGTTCGATGAATGCAGTCTGTTTCAATCTACCGGGATCATATCAGTGTTCTTGTAAGGAAGGATGGGCCGATTTATCAGAAAATCCTGTATATCCTGGAAGGTTCTGTTCTCAAGCTCCATTAGGATGTGCTGGCTGTAACAACAAAGGCCACTGTGTTATTAATTCTCAAGGTCATAATACTTGTGAATGTTTCCCCTGGCATACTGGTCAAAAGTGTCAAGTAAATCTGAAAGGTACATTGTTATCAAATACAAAAAATTAAACACAATAAGTACACGAATAATTCTAAATTCTAATTATCTTCTACTTATTTTTTAGTGTTACTAATAGCTCTCGTAACAACTGGAGCAATTTTACTCGGATTATTAGCCGTTTGCGTTGGCTTGGCCTGTTTCCGTCATCCTGGAAGAAGACGTTTTTCTGGGGACAGACGAGCGATGATTCCTGGTACCGCTGCTGGTGGAGACACAAGCAGTGAAGGCAGTGTTACCGAATGAGCCATTCCTCATCATGTTCCTCATGTATTACCACCTCCACCACAAATGATAGCTCCAGCGCCACCTGCTAAAAGACCTATCAGAAAATCCAGCAATCAGCTTAGGCATCTACCAAGGAAGGTTGTACCAGTAGTTGCTCCTGGTAAGTTTCTATTATAAAAATACAAGTATAATAATATAAACTAAAAAAAACTCATTTGAATCTCATTTGAAAAATAATTACATTTTTTCAGTTGCAAATAATAATACCGAACAGCGAGACCGATCCTTAACTGTAATGATTCCGCGTGCCAAGTATCGATCAGCACCACAATCCTCTCAACCCAATTATAAACCTACGATCAAGAGCACATTCTCTGCTGAAGAACATAAATTAATTGATTATCTCGAGGGTGGTGTCCATCCTGGTATTAGAAAACCAAGTTTGGTTAATAATAACGATTGTAAGGAGGCGGAGGTTCGAGTTAAAAAGAATCCAACATCTCCGGGTGGAGCTCTCGTCAGTGCTGGTTTTCAGGTGAAATTTTATTTTTTTTAAAGAGTCAAAATCATAGAATCACTGAAGAAATTACAGAACAGTATTTTACCAAATGATGATCTATAATCTTTATCGTGCTTTCATGTTTATTTATGATTTAATTTGTAGGTGTCAGCAACAGTAACGAGGACAATAGACGCTGAAT
>JAWWLR010000158.1:64608175-64619661 GCA_035041075.1 Acraspis erinacei | reverse complement strand
CGCCCACTGAGAATGCACGACTGCTCCGGCATGCCTACCCCTCTTCCAGAGAAGAACTCAGTCAGACTCAGTACCGCCATATCCGCCAAAGCATAAGGACAGTGACGGCTTGCTAGGCTTTACAGTGTTTACTCGTGTCAACGTGCTCGCGAGTAAATAACTCGCTAGTGGTAGTGCAACAAAATCCCTCCGAGTTCTCTTAACCCATTGATACATTTTAGAGTGTAACAGCGGTGCTAGATTTTGTGGTCAGTGCTCCAGGATTCGATATTCTTGAATTCTTAAAGTCTTGAATGTCGAACTGGATGAGAATCCGAGCACTCAAGAGTTTCAGTGCTTAAAAACCTTTTGGAAATTGTGAGTGCTTGTGCTGTGATGTCCCATTCATATCAAACTGTTTCTACGCAAGCCGAACTTCTTTGTCTTCAAGATTTCATCTCAATTCAAACTTAGTGCTATTTGCTTTCATTTTACATTCATATATTTAAAGATACCACCCTTAGAAGATCCAATCCGTAGAAATTGTTTGCTCAACTTGGAGACCATCCTCAAATTGAGAGAATATTCTCGTTTTTGTGAACATTGTGTTTTCTTCAGAGTTTGAATTAGAAAGTGCATGAAGACAATTGTTCAAACTGGATGGACTATGTGGCAAATCCGTGGAGAGATTTCAAAGTGGATTGGGGAGAAAGTGTGGTTTTGATACTAAGAGTGAACGGAAGTTTGGGTACCAGGAGTTCGCAGCGACGGTACCAGAAATGCCGGAGAAAGAAGTGGCTTATCATCAGGAGGCTTTCTCCTTACTGCCGCCTCCACCCCATCATCCCCATTCGGCTTTCCATGCAGCTTTTCATCCGCATCCTCAATTGCCAGGACCATCGCCTTTTCATACCCATCATGCTCATGGTCCTGCGGCAGCCGCAGCCGCCGCGGCTGCAGTTTGGGAACATCATTCTGCAAGGGCTGCGGCAGCAGCAGCATTTCATGGACTACCACCCCACCCGTAAGTCATCAAGTTCATTCTAACAACTCTGATTATTCACTTTCTCAAGAGAGATTTAAATCTCACCGTTTCATGCTTTTCAAAAATCTACGGTCGCTTTTCTGGAATACTTGAAATTAACAAAAAATTAGATATGCGGGTTCAAGATCCGAGTTTAAGGTAGAAATGATGAAATCATGTTTTTATTGTAGGATTAAATAGTGTTGAAAAAATGATGAAAAGTTGAAATCCTCTACTAAAATAGCATCTACACAAGCCAATTAAATTTTGTAAAACTTCGTATTCAACTTTGAATTTATAGTTTAATGTAATTCATTTTCAAGAATGTTGTTCATAAATTCAGATATTTGGGCATAATATTAATGGACCTTTTTCCAAAATTTTAATGTCCATTCTCCTTCACAAAGCTCACTTAAACAAAATTTTATCAAATAAAGTAATAAATGATTGAGTTGATTTTTAAAATGATAAAAAATTGAGTAATATTAATCATTAATGAAATCCTCCGCTAAAATAGCATTTAAACAAGCCAATCCAATTTTACAAAACTTCGTATTCAACTTTGAATGTATAGTTTAATGTAATTCATTTTCAAACTTGTTGTTCAGAAATTCAGATATTTGGGCCTCATACTAATGGACATTTGTCCAAAATTTTAATATCCATTTTCCTTCACAAAGCTACTCAAAACAAAATTTTACCAAATAAAATAATAAATGGTTGAATTGATTTTTAAAATGTTAAAACATTTAGTAATATTAATAATTAATATTTATTAATATTTTAAAACGAGGATTACGAGACATCGAGTTTTAATATACGATTTATCATAGTTTCATGCTATATTGCAAACTGAAAGTGATCTTAAACCGAAGACTTAAAATAGTTAAAATTTGATAAATATAAGGATTTTATAAGCGATGAAATTGGCAACCATCTAATCTTGAAGAGTAGAGATCAGCTTGTTAAGATTTTAGTGATAATTCACAACTATAATGTACACGTGAGTTTCTTTCCATTCAATAATTCTCCAACAGAATTAGGTCTTTAAATTTGATATCTCCTGAGTAAGATGAAAATTTCTTTCGCATTAATTATGATAAGGTCCTCCTTTTCTGACTCCGCTTTCTTAAAGTAGAGATAAAGTACACTTAAGCGACTTAATGTCCATTAAGGTTGCTTCGAATCTGTAGAATAAGCTTTACTGTTGAACAAATGGTCAGCATCAATCAGTTGATATTATCATGACTAGAAATTGTATTTTATGCGACTGAATTTAGAATGCGAATGAAGCAATGAAGAGAGCATTATATACTTAACTTAAAGTTACGGCCTATAAGTTACCGGATTAAGTATTACCCATCACCTAAGAAAAGCATCTCTTATAAAATCTTATTGACTTGCTTTCATCCAGGAGTTAATAAATTATTTAAAAAAATGTATATTCGTCAATTTTGTACTTTTCTTTTCAAGACAATTTAGAAAATATTTTCATGAAGAGTTCGGGTCCAATCCATAAAAGTCTCAATAAACCGCATTCTTCTCAAATGAACTCAACATTTTACGAGCAGTACATACTTTCCAAAAAAATGAACTTGATTCTTATTACAATATCTCGAGAAGGAAATTGCTGCTGTAGAAAAGATAGGCAGCAGGAAATTACTAGTTGCACGCCGGTAAGAAATCGATTTACGATGAAAAACTGAGAATGTTGCATAAAATTCATAAAATATTCCAGGGATTCCTTTGCCCAGGACAAAAACAAGAGACTCTTACTTCAACCTATATACATGAAAGTAGAATGCGAGCAGCGAGTAAAACGTCTGAACAAAAAAAAATGCAACAAATTAATCTTTTAGGTTCAGAGAAAGTCGCCCTATTGTCTTTATGCATTCCCATTATGCTTTTCATATACTGCACTTCATATTTATTTAAAAAAAATGCCTTCTGTAATTTTTTAAGCTTCTTCATGTATTCCTAAATTGAAAATAAATCACCTTTACTTTTTAAATTTCAACAAAAATGGGTATGCAAATGTTTGCGGCTGAAATAATCTTGAATTAAAACTACTAAACCCAAAACATCGAAATGTCTTTGCCACGCTTTACGGTAAATTAAGTGTGAAATGAAGATATCGTTGAGGGGAAAGGAAATGGGAATGGGCAGTCGACTACTAGCGTCATAGGTGAAAGATTCAGCCGTTAGCGAGTCGACGATCGAGAAGATGTCTCAATCCCAGTTAATTAAGCCTCTTCGCACGTTATAGCTCTTGCACTGCAAGGTTATGGTAACGAGCCAGTGATGGCGAGCCTTTTTTTTAAAAAAGGCGTGCCAATTTTTATTACGGTCGTTATCTAAAACCGCCCCTCATGCTATTACAATCATTTATCAACTACTCACAGTTCAGAATCAATCGAATACAGTTTTAATTTTTACAGAGTCGAAGTGCTATCAAATGTTTGAACCTGATTGAAAAAAACTCATAAAATATAATTAGGTCCTTCGAGCCGGATAACATATTTCGTTTCAGCCTTTGATTATTTTAAAGAATATCTTTCGGAGTGAACCCATTCAGATTTCAAGCACTGTAGAATTTATTTCATACTTTCCTTTAAACGTTTAGATGCGAGACAATTTTAACTCTTAGCGCCTCTAAAATCCAACGACGTGAAAAAGAGCCTCAGAAGCATCTGCTACCGGACGATGCCAATTGCGAAGCGACGGCAGACGCAAAATTCGCTCCTCTGTGTCAGCGAGTAGATCTTTCTGCTCTTTTTCACATATCTTGTATTTCCTTTTCTTTGACTCCATCTTACCTACGTCTTGCTATTTCCGTCACTATACGAGGATACGATTCACATTGAGTATTTTTACTTTGGTATTTTCTCTGTCCATGAGCCGCAGTCTCGTTACCGTATCCTCTAATCTTTTTCGCACAAATTCTCAGCGACAGAGGGTAGCGCAAAAAAAGTCTGACGTTCATGAAAAATAGGCTCAAGTGTGTCTCACAAATGGATTTAGAACCTACTTCTTAATTAAGAGAGACAATAATTTCTCCCTGGCATCGTCACCCAGAGAAATTTATCTTACTCTTGAAATTCAGTTTAGAGAGATAATTTTATAATTTTTATGTTCTCTTCGAAGATATATTTGCTTTTGTTACGTAAGCCTTACTAAGATCATCTGTTTTAATTGATTAAATTCATCATGAATTGTCTAAAACATTTGTTTTATAATTCGAAACTAAAAACAATATTGAACTTCAAATGACGCAATAAAATGCATTTTAAAGGTAGAAACGGTAGTATCTAGAGATTCGTAGAGTGCTTTTTTGTAGTTTGTAGAATGTCCTAATGAAGACGTGGTGCAATGCTATGTAGAACGTGGTAATTTTTTCTTAGTGATAAATGAGACGGTTTCCTTTTAGAAGAATGATTCTTTCCTGGTCGGATACTTTGAATTGCACACTCAAGTACCTTCCGACAAAGGAACTTGAACTATTTTGAGGTATTATCTGGAAGAGTTGATCTATTTGTTAGTCAAAGGATGTGTTTAAGAAAGTCTACCGTGTAACACGCATATCGTAATGATGTCGTGCACGCGAATAAATGTTAAGAATCTGCAGTCAACGATTAATGAATAATTAAAATATGGAATTCAAAATGAAATGATATTCTCAAATATTCTTTACTTTGCGTTAATTGTAATGTTGATTTATTTCTATATGTAATTTTATCACCAGCAGACCGAATCATTTGTTTTGCACACAATCGCTCAAGAATTCAAACAACAAGCTTAGTTATCTTTGCTCCTGAAGCAATAGTAATTTATACAATCTTAGCAGTGGGAAAAAAATCTCTCTTCATTGAAGCACCTGCAATATTTTTTTTCTTTGAGATCTTAAATCTCGAAAATGACTAATGCTGATAAGGCAGAAGATTTGATATCGCTGGGATCAATCCATTCTTCTACGACACCCCCTTTCTCTTTCTTTGGTTGGGTTGCCTTTCTCACGGATAGAAACCCACGTAAGTAACTACAAGCTAGAGCGATACCATCCACTCGCGCAATTTATCATTGGAGCGTCGTCCATTGATAAATTCCGCGCATTCATAACGTTCTGGCGTGCACGCGGTGCAACGTACCCCGCGAGAGACACTCGATACTTCGCACACGATACGATACATCGCGATAACTTTAGTCTCCATTGCATTATCGTACACAAATGCAAATTGTGAAATGACCGTGGAAAAAGACAATGACACCAGGCTGAATGAATACAAAGGAGAAAGGCTAGAAATAGGCTGTAAACATCGAGGGTCAAATAAGCTATTAGTTCACTCTGCCTGGTCAGTTATTGTCAGGACCAGTATTGGGTGGTTGTAACTCGTCAGAATCAGCTTCTGCGGTAATTGAATTAAAATCACAAAATTGTAAGAGCAATTTGGCACGATGTTGCGAGTATTTGAATTTTGATATGTGTTTAAAAAAAACATACATTTTTTCTTCAAACTTTGAAATACTCGTATATCGGATATTTCATTTTTGGACCGCAAAATGTTAAGATAAAAGCTTTCACACATGAAAAAGTTCTACAAACAATAACTTTTGTCTTTTGTGATATGTTGCATCGTTTACGAGAAAAATTTAAAAGAGCCCTTTTAATACTGTATTGAAAAAGGTGACTTTTGGAAAAAATCTTCTTTTAATGTTTTCAAAATTCGTAGAAAAAAAATTGAACGATATTTTGCTCAAAGCCCAACGTTTTCACCCATATTTGTTAACACTTTGCACTTATATATGTCAGATTTGTGCGGGCTTGGCCATTTTAGAAGCCAAAAGGGAAATTTTCCCCCGAAAACATATAATTTTCTAATTTGTCGCTTAAACCATGCAGGAGAGCACAAAAAAGAGCAAAAGATTTTGCGTAGAACATTTCCAGCTGTGGAAACTTTTGTCTTAACATTTTTTTGTACCTTCCATTGTTTCGAAGTAAAAAACGAAAATTCGATCTCAGGGGAAAAAATTCGTCTGGCTTCAAACAATGTTTAGCCTGCATAAAACTCAAAAGATGTATTCCTTATTCATATGCCAAATTCAAAATGAAAATCAGCAAATAATAATATAACTGGGGTTTTTGTTAAAATGGAATTTTTATGTTTTAAATCAAAAACTATAGAAATTAGATTAACAAAATTGTGTTCTTCTCTTTAAACGCACACATCAAAATTCGGGGTTTTTATATTTTTAATGTAATCACAAAGTAAGTTAAGTGTTCCAGTATTCGCGACGGTTCTAGAAATCGTGAAGCTTGGTTATACTTTTTATATATTGTTACAAAAATATGTTAAAAGGAACATTTAATTATGAAAATCGCTTATTTTTTTGCATTTTATAACAGCAAATAGAATTTACATTCATTCAAATTTAATCAAACGCAAGAAAATCGGCATCACGATTCCTGGGACGTTTACCTTACTAATAATTCCAATTTGGTATTTTAAAGATCTATAAATTCTGAATTGTATTTGGTTAAGTACCTGACAAGGGCTCTGGAAAATATTCCAAAATGAAACAATTTTAAAAACCGTATGTAACTTTTCGATTATCCCCTATATTTAATTTTCTTTTTTGGAGTTTAAAGACTTTTCTTCATATTTTAAAAATATAGTAGAGTGTTAAGCATTAATTAGTTTGACGCTATTGAATCTGAAAGCCATATAAATGTGTAACAGTTAATTGGAAAGTTCAGTCATTTAAATGTAAATCAACTTATAGATTTCCAAGTTTACAATTTAGGAAATTAGTGCTTCAAAATTAAATGATATACATTGTCGAATAGTATCTGGAGTCAGCAAATTGAAATTCTTCTTTAATGAAACTCAATTTTTATACATTTTTAAGTTTAAAAGTAGTCACGTTTAGAAAATTTTTTTGTAATGAATTTGGATACCTGAAATTTCCAGTAAATTCGCAATTTTCCATACAAAAATTTGGATACCTTTAATTCCTGGACATTTTTGATAATTTTACCATAATTACCATAAATTTCTGAAAAATTGGTTTTTATTGTTCCTCAAATAAAAAATTTCTCGCATTTGTAGCAAAAAATATCGCGTGCAACAGGTGCACACTCTGGCTTGTACAGCAAACTTCACACTCGTATAGAACTGGCTACTTTTCGCACTTGTATAGTACACTATACTATTATTAGTTTTAATTCACCACATTTTTTGTCGGCACAAGCTAGTTTTAGTTAATTCAACTAGAATACAATTTTCTAATTTACTCAAATCCAAAACATTAAAACTTTTTAACTAATCACCTAAAATTGTATAAAACCAACACAAAAATTAGGTTACAACAATGGCTTGCCAATTTTGCACACTCCAGGTAACACACAAATTGCTTAATCTACACATACATTGAATTAAAAAGATAATAACGAACACGTTATCCTTGACACTGGCTGTGAAAACCTATTTGAATGCGGCTTAAGTTTTGCCTTGTCCTTAGTTAACCAGATCTATTTCTTTGAAGAGTGAATATTTGGTGGCACGCGTGGGTGTGTGTGAATTTACCCACGCGCTGTGAAAGAATCTTGGTAAAATCCTCGACAAAACGCACAAGTTTAAACGAGTAAGGTAACCCCTTGTTTGCACGAGAGAAACATTTGCTCTATCGGTTAAGAAGTCTATCCCTGTGTAAGTACGAGAAAGCAGTTGCACAGGTGCTCATGCCACGTGGCACTGTGTACCTTCGATCAACATCATTCAGCACGAGGACCTCTCTTTCTCTCGATGCCTAAGCTCATTACACAATTGAAAAGTGAGAAATAAAGCAGACTTAGTTTCCTCATGCAGGGCCGTTAAAGTAATTAATTATTTTCGCAATGAAACGTGTTGAAAAGGTGAATGTGTTCTGCTCTATGGGTGAATGAAACCATGAATCGAGCATGAATAAAGCGGATGTATTGAATATGATACGTGATAAAATGCGTACTTCAATGATGTGATGCTATTTATTTCTTGTAACCAGATCTTCATGTTATCATGCGACATTTTCTAGACTGATAAAATATTGGTCGAATTTTTATCGCACGTCAAAAGAAAATATTTTTAGAAAACTATCAAAGAAAGTCAATATTTTCGATAATAGGAAAATATAGTATAAAAGACAAATTTATTCGCCCTTTCCTGGGATCTGAAGCGGTAAATTTGTAAGCGCCGTATGACAGAGGCGCTCGGTAGTTTGTTTGTACAAGACTATTATGAGATTTTATGCGTGAAACGCCTGCAGCCAGCGACTTTTCTGCATTTCAACGTATTCTCGTTGATGAAAGATAGCTCTACCTATGATTTTTATCAAGTTCATTTTGTTATTAAATCAATTTATTTTTTACAAAAATCCCCAAACAAAGGAAGTACAAAGTCTTTACTGAAGACTCTCGAAGCTTATGTGACTTCAGAAAGAAATAGAAATAGGAGCTTTCCAGTTTTGTGAGCTCGTTAAAGTTTCAGTATGCGGGTCTGGAAGGCCGAGAGAGGCATTTGAAATTAAACAAGGCATATTGGTTCACACCACATGGCGAACACGTTCACGATGGTTGAATAGTTAGGTATGTTCGAATGTTTACGCAGGATGTTCCTGATTTCCACCAGTCCATATGTAAGGCTGGTTTGCCGCCTCCATTAGCACTGCGTTGCTCTTAATTTCGACAATCTTGAGACCCAAGTTAAGCAAAATTGATCCAGAATGAAATGAACTTAATCGAAGAAGATGCTGTGACGGAAAATATACTACAGAAAATTGGAAAAGGTGTATACCTTTTGTAAGAAAAATTATGTTCGCGACTTTAATTAATACTTGATGAAATTTTGATATCTGATAGAAACATTTTTGCCGTTTGCAACCTCAAGCCACAGTAGTAAGAGTGAGTTGCAGTCGGCCCGCCTGAACAGGTACGCATGACAACAGTTTTGCGTAATTTGCATGAGCAAGATAATTATTATCTTTCGCTTTAAGCTACACGATCCATTTAAAATTTATTGTTCCTTACGCCTCATTACGCTTAGAGGCTATTAAAATAATCTAAAGGGTAATAAACATGAGATAGTAAATTTCCTTCTGTTAAAAACTTGTATTTAAGAAGAGTAATGTGATTGCATTCTTGTGAATTTAAATTCTCAATTAATAAAGATTTATGAGTTATTCTTTTTATACAGACATATATTCAATATTAAAAGAATTAATTTCAAGAAGTGTGAATTGTAGTTCGTAAAAAAACATGTTTCATTCCCTCGAATACTCTAATATGAAATCGTTCTCTTTGAATAGGGTCCTTTGTGACAGAAAAACTTGCCGTGTCAAAACGACACGTATATTTTCGAGTTGAAGTTTCTCGTGAAAATTAAAATTTCACACATGAGAGAGAAATGTTTATGGGCAAGGCGACAAGCCGACTGCATAATATTTTCGCAGACACATTTTCGACCAAGCAGACAAAACAAACCACTTTATCTTCATGTACCATCGCTTAATTGTCTCATTAAGACGATTAGATTGTCCACGGGAAGAACGGCTTGCGTGCCACCTGTAAACGAACAAGAGAAACGTAAAGAACGAGTAAAAGGAAATGCTCCATTACGCTTCGAGTCCCAAGACGATATTCATTGCGACAGAAATTTAACACCAATTTGTGATCCTCATTTTAAATTTAAAGTTTCACTACAGACAAAAAATATTGTACTGTAATGACTTTTCTGCAATTCATGTATGAGACTTTGTTCAAAATATCAGCTATTTTAGGTTGTAAATGCATTTTAAGTAACTGTCAAGAGTAACAAATTCAAATAAAAATTCTTTTAGTCACGTTTTAAAAGATTTCATATTAAAAATGTTGCAAGATTAGTATTCTGGTCTTTAAATATTAATGGCCAGGTCAAGTGAAAAATTAGTCAGAGAAAAATATAGGCAATTTCATAAATGAATTTTGCTGCTACCCTGAAATTACATATTTCTCCAAATTTACGCTGATATTTATACTATTCTGAATTTTTCTAACGAGCCCGATGTCTGAGATTACTATCAAAATCAGAGTAAATTGCTGTAAGAAAAGTTCAAGCAAAGCTCAAACAAAAGTATCGAGAAACTAGCATACATCTAACACATTGCTAGCAACTTTTTTTGTCGATTGTTTATATATACTGGAAGGATTTGAGCACTTTATTGCTATTAAATTTCTGACAGATGGCCTACTTGTTTCCTATTCTTTTGTAAAATACTGATCGATTGAATCTAATATCTAAATACCTAAATTGTCTTAATTGCATATTGACATATCAAAAATACATAAACAAACTTAGTTTCTTGTCTGCGATTTCTCCATAAGTTGCTTCGCGATATCTAATCCGTCGTCCTCCTCTTGACGATAAAGTTCGCAAGACTTAGTAGCACGACTTTGCCGTGAATCGTGTTATATCATGCATCATCTTCCGGACAGCTCGATTCTCCACCTTCCCATTCGTTGCCCTGCCTTCTCCCTATCTCTTTATCAGTCTATTTCGTTTTTTTCACCTCTGAATTGATCTTTCTCTCGCTTTCCCTCCCATTTACTATCAGTTCATCTCTTTCATTTGGCCGCGTGCCGTCCCTCCAGAGAGAATCAAGAATTTCGCTCGGGGTATATCTTCTACCCAGTCTATTGGGATATCAAACGTTCTACCCTCTACTCTTCTACTCACCAATGTCCATATTTCAACTCTTGCACTGCTTTTCCATTCTTGTTTGAATACTCTACTTAGCTTGGTATCGCCAAGAGTCAAGAACAAGTCAGAATACCTACCTAGGATAAACTGCGATTGTTCCGAGCTGGCCGAGTAAACCAAATCATGATCCTCCTCCTTCTCGGATAAAATCGTGCTTCGTTCTGCTGCGGCAGGCAAGTCAAGTCAAGGGATAATTTAGTAATTACGGCCAGATGCTCACCCCACGGGCAACCTCCATCTATTCGATCCTATACCGATTGCCGTAATTGCGGTTCCAGCTAAAATCCACCTATACCTTCTGCGCTACCTCTAACGCCTTCTTGCCAGTTTTCACCTATTACATCCTGAACCTCCCCTTTTCGGTCTAGTGTCGCAATATCTAAAGTCGAGATTCGTAAATTGCTTCAGGCTGTACCCAGCTCATCCAAAGAAAGTCTGCTTTGATAAACTATTACAGTCTGTTTCTTTGAAGGACTTGTGAAGGAATTTCCTAATCATTATTTCCTTGAGAACACTCTTTTCTGGTCCAAATAAACAGGTCGAATTCATTAGCCAGCTTTCTACGGCCGATATTTATGGTTTTAGACATGAAACATAAAATTAAGAAAACTCAAATATTTAACTTTCCCACTGAACCTCACTACATATAATAAATAGTCTAAAGTCCAAAATTTTAGCTCTAAAAAGGTCTGCAGATTCGCCTTTACCTATTTTTA
>JAWWLR010000158.1:64547715-64567023 GCA_035041075.1 Acraspis erinacei | reverse complement strand
ATCACTCACGTCTCCATCCCGCCTATCGGGCCAACTACATGGACCAGCTTTATCACCATCTCCAAGCGACGCACAGCCCCAACCCCTCATTACACGGTAATTACGCGAGCATTTAAACTCATTAAGGAGTGTTGTTCGTCTCAACTAATTACACTCTGGACCATATTTCAAAGCCTAAATACCCTTTATGTAGCCGGAAGATCAATTTCAGAGTCCGTCTCTACGTCTTCTTTGTACACAAGATCTGCAACAACGTAATTTCATGATAAAGTAATTTATATTTACCATTTGTTCGAGTAATATTGTTGTTATATTTATCTGACAAATTGTTTATATGGACTTTCATAAAACGACAATGGAGTTTGCAATACAAATTTTAACTCAACCCTTTTTCTCGGCTCTAGTTTTTTCACTTAGATTTCAGAACTTAGTTTGCGCGTACTTGAGTTCGGAGCAGAAGCTAGTAGAGTACTCACCTATTCATACGGGCGGATGCTCCGAGTTCACGTGTGCTTTGAAAGAGCTTTTAAAAGACTGCCCGCATTTCCGCCGGATGTATCGACAATTTTAGCCAACCATGTGTTGAAATACTAGTACACTGATTTGCATATACCCATTTGATTATACTAAATCAATAATCAATATTATAGTCTTATGTCCTGTCTAAATAAATGTATGTATATAAAGCTAAAAAGTAATTTTTATCCAGGACTGGGTGGATTGGGGCCGGAGTACCTTCTGCATGCAGCCGGACCTGGCAGTGCACTAGCTTCATCCGAATTTCCATTTTCTATTGATGGTGAGTACAATTTTAATACTATCCATGACAAACAGAATATAAATTAAAGAAAATAGTAGGGGCAACTTTATATCGAGAGTATCAGCTTCAAGTCGATAGAGGACAAAGGTTATTCGAAAAGTGAGCGATATAGATCTAAAGAAAATGGTGAGAACTGTACAGGGCAGGGCGAGGACATGAAGGAGAGACCCAAAGATACGGAATGAGAAGCGAGAGGAAGTGCAGTGTGCTGGAGTAGCTACGAGACGATTACGAAGGAATGGTTAGACGGGGCAGCTCGTTAGCCGGCTGTACTGCCGCATAATTGAATCGACTCGGAGCGACACGACCTCATTAACACCTTAACGCCTACCCTACAGGTTGTCTCACATTTCACCATCAGGAGATCTGCCTCTGGTACCACCCAGCTAAATTGTAGAATTCACTCTAATCTGTTGCTCCCTTTCCTGGACCCATAGTCGATAATCTCTTTGCAACATGTCCATATTTCTTATTCGATTCCAATCCCTCTAGTATTAACATCGTAGGTTCATTTGATGGTTGACAACTAGAACAAATGAATCTTGACATTTAATTGAACTGCATGATCAGAATCGTCGATGATTTACCAGATTTTAGTATTCTTGAAGAAAGAAGAGTAAAGGATAGATCGACGCAAAAAAGAAAAAAAATGATTCGTACTTGGTACTTTGAAATACTCTATTTCAAGAAATTAAGACTTACATTTGCTGCTTTGAAAATCGAAACTGAATGATATATTCATTTTAACAAAGATCCCTAATATGGTAACTTCATAAGTGGAAACCGATTGCTTTTGAAAGACCCTATACACTTTCGGAATGCACTCTGAACAGCACACTTCCACACCGAGACGATCGATGCTGCCGATCGTAGGTACCAATTTACATGTCTCAATCTCATGTTCTGCCTGAGAAAACAGCGAACGGGATCGAGACCAAGAACGAGGCGTTGAGAGCATCCTTCTTACAATCTTTGAAGACCATTTGATTAAACGAAAGTTTATTTAAAATTCAAAATCTATTTACAATACGAAATAACAAAACCATGATATTGAGATTATTTTGACAATTGTTTTTATTGGAAAAGATTCATAAGAAGCAAGACAAGAAATGGAAAAGAGGAAGAATTGGGATACAAGAAGCATTATCAAGAAGGTGCGTTTGCAGGTCAGGACAAACCGGGACATCAGGGAAAAGTTAGGGAATTTTGTTGGATAGGAAAAGTCCGGTATTTTGAAAAAATTGCAAAAATCAGGGAATATACTTTATTCTCAAATCATATTTAAAAATGAAAATATCACTTTATAGTCAATTTTCTTTTAATACATTATCCGATGGGTTCATCACTATTGAATTTTGAATCAATTTCCACAATTTTAAGGTATTCCGTAGGATTTTAATGATTTGAGAGTATTTTACAACATCCAAGAAATTTTCTACAGATATACAATGTTTCAAGATATTTTGAAAGATTTCAAGAGATTTGGAAAGATTTGAATGGATTTGAAATATTTTCGGGAATTGTAAAAAATTCCAAGGTATTTTCAATTGAATCGACAATTTTCATAGAATTCCTAAAAATTTGAACGATTTTAAAGAATTTAAAAAAAATCTCATGAGATATTAAATAATTGTTTGGAATTTTCCAAGATGTGGAACGATTTTAGAGGACCCATAAGGGTTTAGATTTATTTTTAAAGGTTCCAAGGGATTTTATCAGACTTCCGAGAATTTCAATAATTTTCAAGGATTTTAAAATCTTTCCAGGAATTTTCAATTGATTTCAATCATTCAGAGGGATTCCGAGGAATTCTACAGATTTCAGGCTTTTTTAAAAACGATTCCAACTAATTTTCAAGATTTTAAAAAAATTCCAAAAGATTTTCAAGGATTTGAAATATCTGAGGATATTTTAAATAGATTCCAAGAATTTGAAGGTTACAGGTTTTTTTTAATTCACAGGGATTTTGAAGACCTTTAAAAAATGTCCAGGGATTTCAAAATAGTTTAAAGGATATAGAATATTTTAGGGCATTTGAAAAGAGTCCAAGGCATTTTCAATTGATTTCAGTAATTTAATGGGAGTGCAGAGAATTTGAAATATTTGAAGGTATTTTAAATTATTCTAAGCGAGAGGCATTTTTAAAAACTGTTATAAGTTTTAAAATTAAAAGAATGTTAAGGGATTTCCAAAGATTTTTAATATTTTAACAGATTGAAAAAAATTGTATACGGGTTTAAAGAATTTCCTTGAATTTTGGAAGATAAGGAAAGAATTTACGGGCTCTAAAAGGTTTGAAGCTATACAAAATTCCGAGAGATTTTATCAGATTTCCGAGGATTTCAATGATTTTAAGTGATTTTAAAAGCTCTCAAAGTGTTTTAACAAATTTTTCAGGCTATCACGAAATATCATTAAACTTCATAGAATTTCAAGGGATGACAAAGAATGTTTTCACGAGAAGTGAGGTACTACGTAGGGTTTCAAAGATTTGAAGAGATTATTTAATATTTTTTGCAATTAATTTGAATGCATTTTGAATTCACCCATAATTTTTATTAATTTATCCTGAATTCTTTTAAAATTCTAAATTGACTTCTTTTTACTAAAATCAATGTAACCTTTTGCATTTTTTTTAATTTTCCACTTCATGTGAATTCTTTTGAATTGTTTCATAGTCTTATGATTTTTGTACTCAATTTGTCAACATTCATCTGTAATTTTGATTAATTCCATCGATTTTTTTTAGTTCTTTTAAATCAAAAGAAAATTAGTCACATTATTAATGCACATTAGTCATTTTCAGTCATTTATTGGGTTATAATTTTGGTCTCGAATATTAATGGCCAGGGAAAATGAAAAATTAGTTAGGAAAAAATGAGGGAAATTTTAAAATAAAGTTTTTCGGTTACCCTCAATTCGGAATCAGACACTGAGGCATTGGCTAAAAGTTTCCTATGAAATTTAGATAATCCAATACTGCAGAAATGATACTTTAAACATAATTTCAAAGAACTCCTGATGAAGATACCTCCTCAGATAGAATAAACTCCTTAGCATCTGATTACCGCGATTACATGCAATTTTCACAGCAATTTTTCTGCCTAGCTCCTGTCCGAACACTTTACTTAACAATAGGAGCACGCGAACAGGAAGCGTCTCGTTATTTGCTCCCTTCATGGAAGGCTGAGGAAGAGAGCGAATAAGAATGAAGGAGGTTTGTGGCCTGGACGTTTTAACAGCGATTTACCTGCGACCGCAACTTACCAACGTAATACAGGAACCATCGCTTTCTTAAGTTCACCACGAAGCGCTCTCATATTGCAAGAATGGAACCTGTAGGGTACTCGAAGAATACCCTGAGGGCTGTTGCAGGAACAGGGCTGCAGGAATAATTCTCCACCTTCCTTCCCTGTATTATGCGTGGCACAGTACCTGTTCGCGTTTTAATCGAGAAACTCTGTCGTTCTCGGTTTTCACCTGGCTGACCGCACTGCTAGGGCGAGTATAGAGTTACTCGCGGTGAGTTCTCCTTCATTTTCAAATGTTTTTTTTTCATCGAACCGCCTACCAATTCGTTCAGCGATCAAATTTGCGGTGGTTGGCAAACGAGCGGCACCTTTTAACGCCAGCAACTTTTTCGCCTCGATTTTTATTATAAACAGAAAAGGTCCTTAAGAATCGACTAAAAGTTGTGTGGTGAACCGCACCAATTGTGCTACATGGTCTCGGCTTTCGATGTATGAAATGTCATTAGCATTAGTCTGTCACCTTTCTTACCTAATCCCCCCTTTCCCTTTTTTTCCTCCTTCAATTTGATAAAAACCCATAAAACACCTAAAATACAAAATTTTGACCTAATTTTACCCTTCAACAACACGTTTTGAAAGAGATTCTCTTTTATGACAGCAATTTTAAGTATTTCCTGAAGAGTAGAAATAAGGAGATTTTTGTTGAAAAATTCTTTTAAATAAAATTAATGTAGTTAATAAGGTTAAATTTAAATTTAAATGCTCTCAATTCCTAAAGTTTCAAGTTAAAATAATGAATTTTCAACAAATTAGTTCAACTTTTGACCCAAAAAAGATTTTTCAGTAAAAAACAGGGAAAAAATGAAATTGTAGATAGCTGTTTAGTAGATTTATATCAATAATTACATTAAATGACCAAAAAGAGCTAACATGAGATATAATTTTTTAACCAAGTCGTTGAATTTTGAATTAAAAGAGATGAATTCTCAACGAGAAATGTAAAAGTTCATGTTCCAACTAAAAAATATTTTACTTAAATGAAAAAAGTTCAATTCATCCAAACAGGACGGTGGATCAACAAACTATTTGATTTTTCAAGCAAAACAGGTTTTTCTATCAAGAAATAAAAAATGTAAAAATAATTGTTTAATTTAAAAAAAACGGTTGAATTTACAAGCAAAACAGATTGGTTTTCAACAAAGCAATTGGCTTTTTAATACAAAAGAAAAGATTAAATTTTTACAGATAAAGATGGATTTCCAACCGAAAAAGATAAATTTTCAACAAAATAGCCAAAAATAAGTGTATATATATATATATATATATATATATATATATATATATATATACATAATTAAAAAATATAATAATAGACCAAAATAAAATAGTAATATGCTAAAAAAGGAATTACTTATAGAAAAGGCTTACTTATAGTAAATACTTTGCACAACTCAGGGTTCTGTATACTAAATAGGATACACCGCACACATATTTATGAGAATAATAAATCAAAATTTGTCTACTCAAGTATTCAGACGACTTTTTGAAGCTAGCTACAAAAACTCAAGATCAAAATGACAAGACAACTGTTTAAAAGAAAAGGCGATATTATTAGATGGAACTTTCATTTAATATTATCGACATTAAAAGTTTTTAATAATAAATTAAATCTCCAATGAATCCCCTTTTTGGGAAAGAATCCCCTTTTTACATAAAATTGAATTACTGAACCACTGTAATCCCTGAATTATGTAGGAAGAAAAGCCGAAGTTGAGTGATCCAATTTGGAACCTTAATTTATATTTGTATTTTCGAGAAGAAATATCGAATATTTTCTGAGCTTTTAATCATGGAATTTGTGTTTAATTTGCAGGTTCAAGACTGGGAAGTCCTCGTGCGTCAGCAATAAGGGCGAGTCGTAAGAGGGCTTTGAGTAGTTCGCCATACTCGGATCGTTACGATCGTTTTGATATTGACAGCATGATCCGAATGAGTCCCAACAGTTTAGCTTCCTTTGTAAATGGATCGCGAAGTAGCAGTACAAGTGGCAGCTATGGACATCTTTCAGCCGGTAGGTTTATTAAACAAATTTTAAACATTTATTTTTAGAGTTTAGACTTTTCCCTTCCGAGAAAATGTTGGTAACATCTTTCGGATTCTTGTAAACAATGAGAGACAATACGAGTTTAGAATTAACCAGTGTTACAAGGTCTTTCCCTAAATCGTCTTAATGAATCAATTTAAATACAATGCAAATATCTATTAATTAAACTACGCCGTATTGACTGACCAAAAGCACTACGTGTTTTTAAGTTGAGGCAGGCAATTTACAAAGAAATCGAGTAATCAGCGAATTAGAATTCAAATGGCAAACTCGGTGGTCGTAGCTTGGCGTGACTTGTTAAACGCAGGCAGTCTTCGTTTGGGATTCGCAAGACGCAAAGAGCGTATCGCGCCATTTTCTTGTACACACTTGCGAAAGTCATGTGATAAAAGTTTCATTAACTTGGAAAAAATACCAAAATATACAAATATAATAGCTTAAAAAGAGAGATCTATAATAATCACACTTGTACTCAGGTGTTGTGACTACACAATCTGCTGTGTCTGAAAACGGCTGAAGACGCGACGCAGTCAATTCTTATTCAAGCTTTGTCTACTTGCCGGAAGTACGCCGCTCAAGCCGAGGACTGTTAATTGAGCAAATAATTTTTTCATTATTCATCCTCAGTCTTTGTAAATACTTGCAAAATTATTTCTTTTCTTCTGATCAGGAAAACGATTTCTCCTACCTTAGTCACTTGATTTAACAAATAAATTTAGCAAAGAATTTAGCTTGAAAGTCGAAGCCTGAGTTCTTGATTAAATCGTCGCGTCGAGATGAAATTGTAAGAATTCCTTTTTGTTCCAGCCATGAGTCCAGCGCTGGGAATGCATCCAGGAATGACTCCACACTTCCAGCAACTGCAAGCTCACCTGTTGCGAAGTGCTGCTGCCGCTGCGGCCCTTATCCCACCTCATCCCTTACAGCCACCCTGTCCACCACCACCACCCCAATCGCAGGCCCACCACCCCCATGGGCATTCCCACACACATTCCCATTCCCATGCCCACGTCCACTCACATGGACATTCCCACAATCTCAGTCAGCACTCGCAACTCTTCCCTGTGTCCCCACATTCCACGGGAACGAACGCTATCAGTAACCACGCTGGAGGAGTTCCTACAAAGAATGAAGTAAGTTATTTGCATCTAGCCGCTTTAAACATCTATCCCGCGCGTTCCTCTACTGTTTTCTGCGGGCGTTAATCGTTCCCTGACTGCGTTTGATGTACCGACCTTCTGAGAATCAGTAATAATCATCAATTATTTTAAGGTCGACATGAAATCTGCTTTCTTATCAACTCCAGTCAAACTCGGATATAGCGCCCCCGGATATATCCCTTCCGAGAATTGATGCCGCGCCGCAAGTAGAGGTACAAGGCGCTGCGGGGGAGCGTTCGGTGGTCACTCAGTCGTGAATAAACAAAAGCGTTTACAGCCGAAGTGGAACTTTCTCGGGGTTTTCGCTACCACCGTCACCCCCAAATGTCTCCGAGTTTGACTGTATTTCTGCACCAAACTCAGAGCACAAAAAGTTCACAAATCAAAATAATATATTATTAAATGATTAAATAAATTATATTGTATTATCAGAGACAAATATATAACAAAAGAAAAACTACTGATATTAACAATATAAGCTGTTATTAGTTAAAACTCTCATATTATATTAGAATAAAAAGGTTGAGGTTAATACGAAAAGTTATTTGGTCTAATTTTACATTCTTTTGCCAAAATTAATTTGCACATATAAGACTTTATTATAGAAAACGAAGATAATTTATCAAATTAAAACCCCTTTTTCCTACCTTAATATTTTTATAAAGGGGAAATGAAGTTGAATAAAGAAGTCTTCAATAATAATAAAAAACATGATGGAAAATTTGCAAACATTAATATAAAAACCACAATATTCTCCGGTATTGAAGGACATTCTGCTGACACAGCAATTATTTTAGGTATTCATTATTCAATTTTCTTTTGTCAAATTCTTATCTTTTTTAGTTTTTCCAACTGTTTGTTTTTAAAATTACTTTGAGCAAATTAGGGTCTATTATTGACATTGACATTTTTCTAATCTATATATTAAAGCTAGCTAAAAAATAATTTGAAAAGAAACACAAATATGACTATGTAATATGTGGAACTGGAAAAATCGATACTTGGAAAAAAGGCGTTACTTTCCGATAGAAGGCCCTTTCTTGGAATTTATAAAATATCCACAAATAAAAAAAAATTTTCAAAAATAAAGTAAATGTCCTTTAAAACAAAAATGATCGCCTTTTTCGTAAAAAATTATTTCATATTGTACAATTAATTATCTTATAGCCCAATTTGAAATTGAGCAATGTTTAAAGGGATAGATAAATTCAAGTAAAATATACTGATTTTTTATTGTATTTCTTTTTATATAAGGTACAACGAAATCGCTCGGGCTAAAAAAATGTATTTTAAAATAGATAATAATTGTTAGTTTATAATTATTGAACAAATAATAGGCAAAAAAATAAGACATTTTAATTTTAATAACTTCCACTTTGAAAGTGTATATTGTATGGAATGTTAAATATTCCTCATTTGCAGATTTTATCATGGGGAAAGCTTCGAATTTAAATTTATTGAATAATAAAGGTTTTTTAATTTGAATTGTTCAATGTAAAACGATTTTTATTTTAAATGCTTCAAATTAAAGTTTTATTCTTAATAATTGAGTTTTTAACTTATTGACGGGGAAACGTTTCAGTTAAATTATTGGATTGAGAATGCTTCCGATTTTAAAGAAGTGGTATTTGGAAATTTGCAATTATTTTTAAGTTCATTCATTTATAGGATCTTGAGTGTAGTGAATGGAATGAATCTGTCAAAGATTGTCGTATCTCTAAGTATGTATATTCATATTAATGAAAATTTCTATCGATTAATATTGATAAAAGTAATAAAAGAATGTGTCTGCTGATTTGTCTACTAAAATGACATTATCTTGAAGCTGAATTGAATTGATGGGTTCTTTTAATTAGACCTAAGACCTCTACAATTTATCAACATTATAAACTAACTAATGACTGATGAATCGATAAAATGATCTTTGTGTTTCGCAAAATTGAGGCATAAATCGGACATGTAACAGTGAGGCAAAACAAGTGTTGACTGCTGAATAAACAGAAATATTGCAAACAAATAATATTGAATAATCGTTTCGAACGCTGCTGGTTCCTTACTTTTAGGGTCTAACGGTTCCCTTGCGTTCACGCAAAAGTTTCTTAGGACCTTGGTCCTCGTCGAACCTGTGCAAGAAACGTATTGGGTTACTATGCAAGGTCCTCGGGTTACAACCAATCTCGCGCACATTATTTCGCTCGAGTCTTCATACGATTCCTTTTCTTTTCATCCTGATTTATTTACATCCGCGGCGGCGTTTTCATTTTTTATCTCAGGCCCCGGTACCCCTCCATCTCTCGTATGTCTGCACGCTGTAAACTGTAAAGTCTCGAGTCCGATTGTATCGGCTTGTATTTCGCTCCTATCCTCTTGGCACACAGTCGTGGATGCTTCTGCATGGTCCCACTATATGGTCCCACTCTGGCACCAATCTGGTACCACTGTGGGACCACTATGCTGTGTTTTCTCTGCAGGCATGAGAAATGAGAGAGGGGACAAGACGAGGCAAACAGACGATGAGATGGAGCTCACGTTTGAGTGTGTGTGTTCGAAACAGAAAAGGAGCGAGAGAGGAGGATGGTGATAAACTCTTTGCCCGGGGCATAGCGGGGAGCCACGTACGTGCACGTACACGCGCTTAGGTGGGTATCCGGAGTTACGTCTATATCAGGGAACGAATACAACTCGACTTCTCAAATGGTTTACGATGCTTTGCAACCATCGATTCAATCGATGTAGCATTCAACTGATCGATACGCAATAATTCCTAAATTATATGTGGTTACTAAACTGCTCAATTCAAACGATAAAGTCATCATTATTAATCCTAATAATAAATCTAATTAACTAGTGTATATATTCAGGGTGTCTCCTGTGCCTGAAAAACCTGGAATTGTCAGGGAGTTTTTATATACCTGGAAAAACCTGGAAATGGCAGCGAATTTTTTTTTTAAGTCAGGGAATTTTTGTGCGAGCGAGTTTAATTTTTTGTTTAAATCCAATTTAATTTGCAATATAAAATTAAATTACAATGATTCTTCACTTCTAAAAGTAGCTTCATATTACTGTACTTAACTATTTTGCTATTTTACAGAAAAATCTTTCATCGTTGAAAATTATACTTATGTTGAAAAAATCTTCCTTTTTTTATTGAATTTAACTGTTTTTGATCAAAAATTAAAGTTTATTTTGGTTGAAATATCAGCTACTATATTTTTCTTTCCGAATTCATCTTTTTTGGAATGATTTTAGTTGATTTCAGTTGAAAATTCATCTTTTTGGTTGAAAATTCATGTTTTTAGATATAAAATCAACTGTTTCAGTGCAAGGTGCATCATTTTAGTTAACAATTCATCTTTTCGATTTAAATTAAACTATTCTAGTTGAAGGTTAAAAATTCATCAGTTTGCTGAAAATTTTTTTTTTTTTTAACTAAAAATATATCTATTTCATTTTTGGTTGAAAATGTATCTTTTTGATTCAAAATTCATCTTTTTCGTTAGAAATTTAAATATTCCAGCTAAAGTTTCATTATTTTATTTGAAAATTTATCTTTTTTGTTGAAAATTCCACTATGATCCACAATTTTAATTAAAAATTCATCTTTTTGGTTTAAAATTTAACTATTCAAATCAATGATTCATTATTTTATTTGAAAACTGATCTTTCTAGTTGAAGTGAAAATACTTTGTTGAAAGTTAAACTCTTTTTTTAAATTCATGTTTTTGGTTCAAAGTATATCTATTGCTGTTGAAGATTTGTCACTTGAAATGAAAATTCATCACTTTGGTTGTAAATTTGTATTCCCTGTTGCGGAAAATTGATTATTTCAACTGAAAATATAATTATTCGATTTTTGGTCGAAAACGGATATTTTTAAGTTCAAAATTCAACTATTTGCTATTTTAGAGACAAATTCTAGAAATTAATTGTTATTTTTTGTTATATTTAATTATTTAATTAGGCAACGATGCAAATATATTTCAGAATATTCTTCAGAATATTCTTCAATACAATTTGTCAAAGCTTTCTAAATTAAACCTATGAATTAAATCCTTAGAAACTGAAAAAAAAACATTATTTATAATAAACTAGCAAAACTGTATACATATTCCGAGTTCATTATATCTAAAAAAAACTTGACACACCTGGAAAAAACCTGGAATTTCCAGGGAATTTTCTTCCATGATTTGAGTAGACACTCTGTATGTTCTTATTGTTTTTTTGTGTGAACTGTGACGTATGATGACTGTTTGAAGCTCTCTACCTGGAATGATTGGTAGAGAGATTTATCAGTGATTCATGAGGCCATTCATGAGGCCCTTGATTCCCGGTAGTAAAACGATGATTTAACCGAACGTGTTACGCTCACCCAGCAAGGGATTTGACATGGTATAGTCATAATAACAAACTATCCCTTTTTTGTTCCATAGATCGTGGATACGTGTAGGAAACCATTAGATGTTTCGAGTAGATCCATAAGCGCAGAGGCTGATACATCCACGAGAAAAACATCAGCTAAAGTGAAGAAAGAACCAGCCACGATAAGTGCTACGACTACGATACCTCCAAGTCATCCACAAGGACTCAGCCCCAGTGAAGACTGTCGAGACGAGCCCGGTGACTTCATTGAAACGAATTGTCATTGGAGAGAATGTGGTCAAGAGTTTCCATCTCAGGTAATGCAATTTTTCATTTGATTCTTTATGCTTTATCATGCTTCACTGATGCCTTCCCTAACTTGAAACCATTTTTACAGGATGAACTCGTCAAACATATCAACAATGATCACATTCACGCGAATAAAAAGAGTTTCGTTTGTGGATGGCAAGATTGTTCTAGGGAGGAAAAGCCTTTTAAAGCTCAGTACATGTTGGTTGTTCATATGAGAAGGCACACTGGAGAGAAACCTCACAAATGCACTGTAAGTTTTCGACTGAAAATCTCACAATTTCATATCGATCTTCTCATTTTCAAAACTGTATCTCTAACTTTTCGATTATTTTTACAGTTCGAAGGCTGTTTCAAAGCCTACTCGAGACTAGAAAACCTAAAAACTCATTTGAGATCCCACACTGGTGAAAAGCCCTACATGTGTGAATATGAAACGTGTAATAAAGCTTTCAGCAATGCTAGCGATAGAGCCAAACATCAAAATCGAACACATTCTAATGAGGTATGTTCCTGTAAAGTTCGTTTATCATATTTTTGAGATCGCTTCTGAGTCAGCATAGATTTTTACCCATATTTATCTTTTTATCGTAGAAACCTTATGTATGTAAGGCACAAGGATGTTTGAAAAGGTACACGGATCCATCATCGCTGAGAAAGCACGTGAAAACTGTTCATGGTGCCGATTTTTATGCCAACAAAAAACATAAAGGCGGAACTGGAAGTGATGGTGGAACTAGTGGAGGAGGTGGTGGTGGAGTTGGTGGAGGTGGCGGTGGAGGTGGAAACGGAAGCGACGAAGCAGGAATTGGACATAGTAGTCCAAGTAGAAGTGAAGATCTTCATCCGAAGACACCCAGTCTCTCGAGTCCTAGCGTCAAGTCGGAAAGTGAAGCCAATAGTCCACCCAGTATGATGCAGCAACAAGACAGCCCGCTGCACGTAGCTAACTGCAACGATGACTCAAATGGTGTGAACGTTGGACCAGTATCTGATGTTGTTTTTGCTGATGAACCATTCAACGAAGAACCTGAGGATCTGGACATCGCTGATCTTCCAGTTGCTCTTAGAGCAATGGTAAGTCTTCTATTTCAATTACCATCTTATAGATCCACCAATCCAATCTAAACTTGATGAATTTAATCATAAATTTGTTTCACTTTGCAGGTTGGAGGACTAGAGTCGCATCAGCAGGTTCAACCTGTATCGAGGAATCGTTTGAAAGGGAGATTAAGCGCGAAACCATTACCGATGTCTCAGATCTCTCTAGGTGGCATGAGAGGAAGCCGCAATATGATGGGTCTCCAGGGAAATATTGGCGACCTCAACAAAAGAATTACAGATCTCAAAATGGAAGGTGTTCCGAATAGGCAAACGAGCCTTTCTGACTTGCAACTGAGACTCCAGCCTATGAGTGAACATCGAAGAGATAGCAACAGCACCGTGAGCACTTACTATGGAAGCATGAAGTCTACTGATTTTGGAAGTAGGAGAAGCAGTCAAGCGAGTGGAGTGAGTGCCATGGGTCGAATTGGTCCCATGGGACCTGGTAGTTTCTACGATCCCATCAGTCCCGGTACTTCAAGAAGGAGCAGTCAAATGAGCACCGCCTCCAGTAGGATGGCCCCACCAGTTCATCTTCAAGGGCCGTACTCGACAAGTAATTTAGTCGTTCAAACCCAGAACATGTCTCTACAGGTTAGTACACTTCAGCTAAATTAAAATTTAAGAAATTTATATCAAATATAAAATCCTATTTAACGTTCAATGATGAAGTTAATGTGTAGAATTTCTGAAAATAAAACCAAGAATCCATCGAACAAATTTGGACAACAGTAGGAACAACAACGAAATCACGAGTTTCGTTGCTGTTCACGTTGGCGATTATTTTTTACAAATATGGTATTTACAAATTTTCAGGAATTCTGTACAATAACACTCTTCACCATATGAATGCATATCTTCAGTACTAAATAAAAAAATTGAAAGCAGGGAGTCTATCGTATCTGAAAATGTCAGGGATTTTTGTTCAGTCAAGGCATTTTTTCGCTAGCATGATTAACTTTTTTTTTCAATTGCAATATAAAATTCGGTGACAATGATTGTGCATGTGTAAAAGTAGCTTTATATACGGTATTTAACTATTTTGTTGAAAACTCGTTTTTTCTATTTGAAATTAATTTTTCTAACTGAAAATTTAACGATTCTTTTTTTTTAATCGCTTCATTTTTAGTTGAAAATTCAAGTGTCTCGTTAAAACTAAATGTATTTTGTTGAAAATTTACCGATTTGCTGGCAATATTTTTTCTCTCGTGACAAATTGTGCACACGGGGTATGTTGAAAATAATTGGTCCGTTTTAGTTCAAAATTCAACTATTTTATGGAAAATTTATTCATTTTGTTAAAAAAATTGCTCGTTTTCTTCAGAAAATTAATCTTCTTGTTTGGAAATTTATCTTTTCCTTTGAAAATACAAGTCTTCCAATTAAATATTCATAATTTTATTTGCAAACTTATCATTTTGGTTGAAAATTTAACTAATTCAGTTGAATATTCCATAATTTTAATTGAAAATACATCTTTTTGGTTTAAAAATCTACTATTTCAGTTCAAGATTCATCATTATATTTAAATTTTCATCACTTTAATTGAAAATTTAACTCTTTAGTTGAAAATAGATTTTTTTGATTAAAAATTACTTTGGTTTAAACTGTAAATTTAATTATTTCATTTATGGTTAAATGTTAACCTATTTTATATTTAAACTCAAATATTTGGAAATTAATTATTTTAACTAAAATTTTAACTATTACATTTTTTGTTGAAAACTAATTTGTTGTTTTAGTTCAAAATTCAACTATTTTGTTAAAACTTGATATTTTTTACTTGAAATTCAATTATTTGGTACTTCAGAGACAAATTCAAGAAATGAATTATTGTGTTTTTGGTATTACTGCATTATTTAATTAATTGATGGTAATTATTAATGGTTTTATTGTAAATTCGCGAAACTGTATACATATTCCGAGTTCATTATTAAAAAAAAAATTTTTTAAATGTGAATGTCTTCATAATGTAAAAAATTATACCTAGACAAAATATGAGATACCTGAAAAAAGCCGGGATTTTCCAGGGAATTTTCTTCCAGGTAGAAGAATAAACCAGTGATTTGTTTACAGGGACCCCAGGGTATTAACGATTGGACTCCGATAAGTCATTCTCAACAACCTTCTGGAGACCGAAGAATGTCCGAACCGGCTCGTCAACAAGGTCAAAGAGTCTCACCACCTATGCCTCCAAGACCCAGATCAGCACAGTTGCCTGAATTGCATCCCAATCAAGAAGTCATCTTAGATGAAGTTGGTGAAGGAGAGATGGTAGAAAACAAGCTTGTCATGCCTGACGAATTTTTGCAATACCTCAATCAAGTTCGAGCGGGAGGTAATCAAGTGAGCTATCGGGGAAGTCCTCTGCCGAATTGTCGTTCACCGATTTGTACGAATCCACTCCACTTTCAACGACAACAATCACCCTGTAATTACAACCAACAGCACCAGATACCGCGCTGTTTCATGAATCAACAGCCCAATAATCAGCAACAAAATTGCAATGAATTTACGAGCAATAATTCACATTACCCACAGTGTCCAAATTCACGAATGAGTCAAGCCTCTGGTTATTGTCCACCTCAGAACTTCGCGCCTCAAAATTGCTCCTCCCAAATTGCTAGTCCAGGATCTGTACAGGTTATGTCGCCAGGATCTCACTATGCCCCGAGCCACACGAGTGATCAACCAATGAATTCGCCAGCAGCTGGAGCTCTACCTCCTCAACAAGGACCTCAGAATCTGCAGCCTAATACAGCGCAATTAAGCAGAATCTGTCCACAGCACAGTGAGCATGGTTACTACCCTAATGGTTGTCAGTGCCAATCGACAGTGAATGGCAATAGTCAACCTATTAATACACAACCTTGTTCTCCAATGCACACAGCAATTCCGCAAACTTGTTCAGCAGCTCATATAAACAGACCAGTTGCTCCTTGTCAGCCACTTTCTCCGCAATGTCCTGAGCAGCAGCTTCAAAATCAGCGACCGATTGCGAACATGGTTCACAATCAATGCGCCATGTCTCCTGCGAGTGATCAGTGTCATCAGCCGATGCAAGTCAGTCTTACCGACGTGCGCGGAGCTATTTCAAATTGTAAAACTCCAGGTCCAGGTGTCCAGTGTATGCCTGCCTCTGTTGATCAGTGTCAACGCGTAGGTCCAGTTTGTTCGCCATCAGGCCTGGCAAGTCAAAAACCGCCAGTACCCATCAATCCAGATGTTCAGCAACCTCAGCGGATGCAGACCTCGCCATGTCCACAAATGTCTAGCAATTGCGCACATCTAAATCAGGCTGCTAACGTTCATAAACATACAAGAGTTTGTTCTCAAGGTAATTGTCAGGTTCAGTTTTGTTCTCACAGTTGTCGCGGTCCGAATGATCCAGCTCAGTTTAATTGTGCCAACGAATGTCAATGGGAGTATGGTGCAGATCAGTGCTACCATAATCAGCCTGGAAATGGACAGGAAATTCAGTGTAGAGACATTAGCCAGTCTCAGCAAGGATCTCCGATGAAACCACCTCAAGGAATGAGACAGGACTCTTACAGAAGGACTTTGGAGTATGTTCAGCAATGTAGAAATTGGTCTGGAACTGCTCAAGTTCACGAGGCGAGCGTCTCAAGCTCGACTCATCCGATGGCATTGCTACAGCCGGTTCCGGCAAGCTCAAATATGATACTCAACGACATGACATCTTCTCTCAACTCTTTGTTCGAAGAAAATCGTTTTTTGCATATAATGCAGTAGACAGCTTTAAATTTGGAAGATTTGTGTGAAACTTTCGGTTGAATGTAGAAAGGAAAAAAAGGAAAAACAGGAAAGAATGTTTGAGGTAAAATGAAGTTTCTGAAGAGGAACTAATTGTAAAAATTATTGTTGCTTGTTTAAGTATTTTTGATACCAGTGTAAGATAAATTGAAATTTAAAATTGAAGCAATACTTTTTGGTAAAGTCGTTGATATCCCAGTTATTTTTGGTAGAAAGAGGATTGCCAATCGATATTTTAATAACTAGTATTATCACGAATTAATGAATTGCATACAAAAATGTGGTATCACAATGTGCCTCAGGTTTGTCACCTTAGCCTGCTTTAGTCGAAACAAGGCATTATTTTCATCATTTCGCATTGTAAATTTAGTCGTTTTACTCACTGTCAATTGGACAAATTTTTTTATATTCGCCCGAATGGTACGCGCTGTGATAAGAGAGGAAAAGTGGAGAACTGAAAAATGTTTGTCCATAATCTTCGTCGCATTACGAGGACGAGGAGTACGAGATCGATAATCCAAGATATTAACCTCAATATAATTCATGAAGGCCAATATTAGTTTTTAAAGATTGTAGATAGATAGTCTGTAAGTAAATCGATAAGTAGACAAGTAGAGTAATGCAGAAAAAGGAGATTTATGTGTATTTAGTTTTAGATTTTATGAACTCGATCAGACGATCATGACTTGCGCTGTGGAAAGTGCTTAGAAACTCATGTTAGACATACCTTTCTGTTTTTGTTATACAAATGATTTTGTACGAATTTTATTATACGTGGCTTCTGAACGAATATGTTGTGAATACTATACATATGACTGAACTATACATATAATGTATGTGCTTACAAGCACAGTGAAAGCATCTTGAAGAAAATGAAGATTTGCTATCTAAAAGTTGTTGATTATTTAAAAACAAATAAAATACTTCCTACTCCCTTAAATAATCGTGTAGTTTATTGTCCTGGCGCATTTAATAACTGCTTCATATGGGTAATTCTCCACAGGCAGGGCTGTTTGGTGTCCTGGATTAATCAAACTACTGGTTGTATTGTATTATTACAAATCTTGGTCCAGAACTTCATTCAGGTACCTGATAACAAGTTCCATAGTAAAAAATTGGTTATATCGTTATAAGAAAAAGTAAAAAAATATTGTGTTTCCGAAAAATCGCTTTGCTACATGTCCACACATGCCTGAGCCCAATTTTGGTGTATTTTTGAGGGTCCGTCGATACATACACATCCGTCTTTTGACAACTAGGAATATATTTTTGGGTTCTGTCTGAGCGTCGGATTGAAGGATAAATATCTCACTACTCATACTCTAAGTTTTGAGTGTAACCATTTAGAACTATCTTCGCAAATAAAAAAAGTCTAAGAAAATCTTGCGTATTTTTATTAGGATCCATCGACGTAACTAGCAATAACTTTTATATTTCTGAACAAAAGCACTTGAATAAAAGATAAAAGTTTGGATAAAGGTAGCAGAACATGATTTGTCAAAGGATTTATCAAATAATTTTAGTTTGAAACTTTGGGAACACATTTTATGTCATTTTCCATCGACGTGACCTTACTTTCGAATTGTCAGGGCTGGATGATAAGAAATATAACCATTCGGGAAAGACTTTGCCGAAAATTAAGGAAAAGAAAGTTTTTCGAATAAATATTTTAGTTTTAGTAATGAAAGAGTAAAAACAATACAAAAAAATATATATTAAAGACTTAGTCTTTAAGCTTTAATCAGAAATGGATTCATTTTAATTCAGAAAAATTAGTGCAAATCTTTTTCATTCAATAAAGTAAAATTTTATCTTCTTGTATATATATAGTACATATTTTCTATTATACTATTCCTTATTTGTGAAAATTTATTTGTATTCTTTTACTTTATTTAAGAATAATTATAGTTACAAGAAGGATGGAAAATGTGTGCGTCGTCGAAAGGCATGCGACTCATTCAAATTATTTCTTTTTTATAAGTTTTTTAAAAATTATGCATTCTTAAGGCGTTAAGAAAATTGTTTAAATGACGCGTTAATAATATATTCCAGTTCCTGATAGATCTTTAATATAATTTAAATAAAATTATTTATATGTTATTAAAAAACAATTTATATCAACAAATTTTCCAAAAGTAGTAAGTTTACTGTTTATATGAATGGTTTTCCGAACCTAAAAATAATTTAAATGTGTATTAAAAGATATTGCATTAAGTAGAATAGATGATGAATGCTTCTTTATAACAACATTCTTCGCATCTCTAGTTAAATATGCATGATTGAATAAAAAATTAGGAGCAAAAAATACTTATTTTAAAGAACCGAATTTTTCATAGTCTATGTAATTTTGTGTTATGATCAGCCGATTTCGAAAATCGAAGGACGAATTTTAAACAAAATAGTTAAATCCTCAATCAAAACAGATTG
>JAWWLR010000158.1:64422810-64434144 GCA_035041075.1 Acraspis erinacei | reverse complement strand
GTTCTTCATGCACATTCTAAATCCCATCCGTGAAAAGTGTACCGTGTCGTAGAGTGGCATCCAAAGGTTTGGGAATAACCAGTACAATAGAGTATCCAAATTTTTTCTTAATACAAAAGACTTTCTAACTACTAATTCTCTCATCTGAAAGATAAATAATAAATTAAAAAATTATTTACGTATTTTAAAATTGTTAATATACAAAAATATGTAGAGGAGAAAAAATGTGTATACCTCAACGTAATTGTACATGGCCAAATCACAAATAGCGTGAGCATCATCACAGCGAAGTTCTGAAAATTTGGGAAGTACTTTTGAGAGGTCCGAGTCGTAACGTTGCATCAGCTCATCCAGGAGGAGGACGTCTTCAAAACCCTAGTCAAATAATAAATTTCTGTATCAATACAATTTTTTGTAATTTAATTGTCTTTTAAACCATACTAAATATATTAGCTTGAGTTGAGCTAACAAGGAGAGGGCGCGAGATGTGCGCCGTAGATTCGACTGTTTTTTCACAGGCCGAAAGAGCATGAAAATCTATTAGGTATGCATTTTTTCTTTCGATCCTGAGGGCGACGCACATCTAGCGACCTTTTCTTAAAAGTTAAATTAAAAGGGTGGGAAATTTAGAATTCTTAATGAAATTGAAAATTTGAAATAAATTTTATTTTCTCAGAACTTAGTGAAATTTTTCGGTGAATTTTGAAGAAAGTCGAAGTATGTAAAAAATATTTACTTACAGTGTTCATTCCCTGCGCGTAAAATGGAACCATCGCGTGGGCAGCATCTCCAATTATAAGAGCAGTTTTTCCAACGTGGTAGGGTTTACACTGTAAGGTGTGCTTTTACTGTAAGAAAGTCTTTACTTTTCCTATGCGCTTGTATATCAATATTTTATATTGGACGAATATATCACCTTAATTGATATGAGAGTCTTTGGATCCGTTTCAAAGAAATCATCCACCAGCTTTTTCTCCCCTATCAGCGGCAAGACATCTGGAAATTGTTCTCGATAGAATTTCAAAAGACGTTCCGGTGTGTTCAAATAATCCAATGTTCTGAATGGTGCGAATAAATTTCCAGTGAAGGTGTGATCACTATTGGGCAGTGCAATCATCATAAATTCTCCGCGGGGCCAAACGTGCAAGTGATCATGGCTCATCACAAACTGGTGAAGAATAAAAAAAAAAGTAATTCATTTGGTTAAAAATTCAATCTGTGTTATATTAAAAGGTCGAGAATCAAAGTGAAACATTTATGAGGCGAGTCACTTCACGCATATTTTTCATCACCGAATCCGAATTAGAAAAAAGTCCTATCACGTCATATTTTTGAGATAATTGATGTAAAAATGGCCAAAAAACGAATTTCAGTTCATTTTCGCATAACATTGAACGAGCGCAATGTCTTAAAGATTTAGAAAAGGCTTACATTATTGATAAGTTCTTGTACTTTAAGATAGAAATATAACAAAAATTATAAGAAAAATTGATCCGAAGTACAATTAAAATTTTTTAACTGTTTGAATCAATGCATTTTCGCAACGTTTGTTCAAAGCATGCGTGCGATCTTGAGAAATCAAAATTGTGCTTTGACTGAAATTTATTCCTACTTTTTGTTCGTCCTATTTTCAAATAGATGCGTAATTTATTAATGTAAGTCTTTTTTAAAGCCACTTATCACATTTCACTCTTTCATTTTTTTTAAAAAGCCGATATAAAATATACGGAACTGATGCATCACTTTTAATATTGACCTACATTCTCAATCAATAAAAAAACTCTAAATTCTAATAGTAGCAATGAAATATTGTACGTGCGTTCTTCATGATGTAAGAAAGAATTATAGGATGGGGTGCGAATAATTTGTTCAAATATTTTTAACGTGCCCTTGTCTTAAAGGCCGTTTTTTAAATTATACAAATTATTTACTTTGTCTTTTTCATTCCGATGGCGGGGTTTTCATTATTTGAAAATCCGCAAAAAAGGGAAAAACTTGAAAAATAACTGAAGGGCGAATGCTTTTCACAAATGCATTTTTTGGGTTTAAAAAAAGAAATATGCTACATTAATGAGGAATACAGTTAAAAACAAATTTTTTGTTCAAGAGATTTCTACAAAAATTTGAGAAGAACTTCAATCTGTGAAAACCCTAATAAAAAATGCATAATAACGACAAATGGTACACGATTTTTTGTACAACTTCGCGGAAGGAAATGTTTTTCCCTTGGTCTTTTTACCGCAACTCGCAAATATAAAATAAACAAAATTTTCTATATTCATAACATCTGTAGCCATTTTGTGTTCACATTTCTAATATTTATGTTGCGAGCTCAGAAACATTGATAAACTCCTAATCGGAGTTCCAAAAAAAAAGTGAACTATCCTAATTTTACGCGAATGTGGCAAATTTAAATAAAGGTCCATTTGAAAAAGGTAAAAAAATGTTTGACATATAAAATTTTTGATAGGTCGGAAGGACACATATGGCAGTATTCATGATTTTTAACACCTTATATACAAATTTAGGTTTACCAGTGCTACTAAGAAGTAGAAACACTTTTAAAGATTCTCGAGATAACATTTTTTTGACATACTTCGTTTTCATTCTTGGGCGGTACAAATAATTCAACATATCCATGATCAATGTAGGTTTGTCCACAGTCGTAACGAGGTCTTTTTGCCATTATTTTTCGCACTGTAGAATATGCACCGTCTGCACCAATTATTAAATCAGCTTTTGTATCCAGGATTCGTTGAGTACTTGTGCTGAGAAATTCAGATTGATTTATGGATCAAATGCAAAATTGTGAAGACAAATATTTTGGTACTCACTTGAGGAACTTCATCGTTCCATTTTCAAGATCAGCTTCCATAAGTTTCTCATTGAAATATAGATGCACGTTTGGATACTTTTCAGCAGCTGAAAGTAGAGAGCCAGTTATTAATAAAAAAAACTCAATTAAGCAATTTTATTATGTATTCAATTTGATATAAATAAGAAAAAAATGTTTAAAGTGATTTTCCTTGAAAGTACCGATGGTCATCCCTAAGCTATGTCAGGCTATGTATAATTCATGGGAAATTTGATACGGTGGTATTCTTGCGGCTTCACATGCGACTTTGTAACTGTACACCTCCGCAGTTTTTTACGAAGATAGATCGAACGCGTTGTATACTCGTTGGTTACGTATAAAAGCTTATTATTATTATTACAAAAGACACACTTGTGATATTTAAACTCGACAAGATAAATCACAAAAAACTTGTTAACAATTAAGACATTGAAACAAATTAATATCTGGCACAAATCGAATCTTACAAATGACCTTAAAATTGCTGACCTTTACATCAACTAACTTCAGTATAAAAAATGGCATTATGTTACTTACCATCTAGCAAAACCTTGTTTAAGTAGAGTCTGCTGACGGAATAGATACACTAGAAATAATAATTAATCAGTTATTTTAGCAGAATTAATCGAAAGGGTTCTAAAATAAAAGTAGTAAATGAAAAATCTCATTGTAAGACTCACATTCTTGTTTACACGATCGTATATCATCTCTCTAAGAGTTCCATTTTTCATGTGTATCATTCTACCCCGCATGGGCATAGCATGCTGATTTATAATCAAATCTTCAAGCCCAACTTGTCTTAGAGCTGCTCTGCCTCGATGAGAGAGACTCAAATCTATGCTTTGTCCTCTTGACTCTGCTACTCGTATGTCTGTAATACCCGATTAAAAATTGGAAAATGTAAATATCACTATTTTAATTTATAATTTACTCTTATTGCAATACAATTTTATATTTCCTTTTTAGAACGTTGTGGTAGCATTTGCTCTACCCAAACGGAAAAATTATTATACATAGTTTATACATAGTAGAAACTGCTATGTATAATTTTACTCTCTTTCATAAAAAAATTTATAAAACAATTTATCATATATAATATTTCACACTATGTATAATTTTTCTGTGTTTTTTCTTAGGCTCTGAAAAGATAGATTATATTTCATGACCACAATTGCATTTTTAAAGCTCCAAAAATTTGATTTGGGGGCCTTTTAATAAACGGGATAAAATTATTTAAAAAATGATACTTTTGTTTGCTATTTTTGAAAAATACAGTGTTGCAGTACAGAAGTAGACAGTACAGTACATAACTATTGGCATAAAAAATGCATGAAAAATCAAATATATGTTAGTTAAAAGGATTTGTTTGAAATCGCATTATTAATATAGTAATAAAAATATTGGAAATGCAAAACTAGATAACTGACTGTCTGTAGTTGTCTCCTAACTTCTTTTTAAATTGACTAACCTCTTACTTTCGTTTAAACCTTTTTCTGATAATATTACTCTTCCTATAATTTTTTAAATGCAATAAAATAATAAAATAATGATATTTTCAAAGAAAAAGCCCTTCAATAAAACGATATTTTAACAAATTATTATCGTTTATTCATTAAGAAACATATATAGCTTTCGTCTTTTTATAGATCTTTTAGCGAAAAATCGTCTATTACAGTGCGGTAATATCAATTTAAATCCTTTTTCCCCCGGAACAGTATGCCTTTGTAGATACAAACTTTCCTATTATTATTAAGCCTCCACACATCTCGGGAGCTGGTTTTTAGAATTTTTTTAATTGGCAAGTAGAATTTTACTCACTATAAAAAGACGATTTTCAAAATCCATGAAATTTGAAACTTCAAATTCTTGAATGATTTACTCGAAATTTATTCACTTTTCCTAATCAAGCTGATTTCCTCTGAATTAGTCAACTAACTATCTCAGGAGAAAGCTTTACTTTTTTTTAGACTTTTGTCCTTAATTCAGGAATACTTCAGCTCAGCAGTAAACATTTGTTTTTTCGTTAAATGGTGATTTGATTTTACTGATTGTCATTTCGCCCTCCTGAAAAATTCCTATTTTGTTTTTTATCTAGTTCTGTACTGCAATCCTTCTAATAACGTTAGTTATTGAATTACAATATTATATTCAAACAATTTAGCTAAATAAATATATAGCAATTTAAAAAATTACAAAAATATAAGTTTTTAATTTACCTTGTTTAAAATTAGTTTCGTTGTTTTAACTTAGTCGATATTGTTCGATCTGTACCACTTGCACATTTGCATCTTCGAAAAATATGTTTAAAGCCTATATTAATGATTTTTGTATATTTTTTGCATTTTTAAGTAATTCAAACCATTTTTGGTTGTTACTAAATATTATAATTATCAGAATATGAACATAAAATTGATATATTATTTATGAAAGGTGTTTCTGAGTCTATTTAAAGCTTAAACCATTAAAGGTAACAAACGCAGTTCATCTAGTATACTGTCTTACCCAAAAGTATCTTTTCTACTTAAAATTGTTTATTGCCTTTCGAAAGATTGACAAAAACTTGACTACGAACTTGTTATTAGCCACTTCTGCTTCGAATAAGGATTCTTTTGTCCAATTATCTCAGTAAATTACTTAGAATAAAGCACAATTTAGCATACCCTTCAAATCTTAAACGAATTTGTTTAGAAATCATAAATTACAAAATATGAAAAATGTCCTGTGAAAATATTCATTTTTCCTATATTGGCAAATATTTTTATCTATTCTGAGTGTATCTTTAAAAAAGTTTTGACATATTTTTGTTTTTTCACATTTGCACGTTCTATCACAAGAACTTTAGCAAAGGGGAAAATTCATATCCATAACAAATACATGCCTCGATCTTTAAGTTTGACATTTGTATACTTTCTTGGTTATCCTTCATTAAAAAAATATATATATTTAAGGCAATTTGAAAATTTTCTAGTTTTTGATAATTTCATTGTTTAAAATGGTCAAATTTTTAGCCATCGACCTCAAACAGTCCAAGTTTCGCATGCTTATAGAAATGGATAGTATATTTTATTTTACCTGAGCGATACTCATATACTCGAACTTTGTGACCTCTTTTTGCAAAGAAACAAGCGATCAGTGCCCCGACCTAGAGATCATAAAAAAAATTATATATCATTGTCCTATTAGTTTTTATTTGCAAATAAGGAATGCGAA
The DNA here is from genome assembly GCA_035041075.1 of Acraspis erinacei. Lineage (NCBI taxonomy): Eukaryota > Metazoa > Arthropoda > Insecta > Hymenoptera > Cynipidae > Acraspis > Acraspis erinacei. The sequence continues at coordinate 64,428,080 of JAWWLR010000158.1, read as the reverse complement.
ATATTTTTCAATTAATTGCGGACTCAAAAATTTGTATACTAGTTGTTATTGTGAGAATCACTTGATGTTTTTTTAAAAATTGGGGAATTAATTTGTAAAAGTCATAGCCCATTTTTAGTCAATGCATAACGATGGAAATTACACCAATAGAAAAAGTCAAATTAGATTTTAATATTAAAAAAGGATTGCTTGTTCGAGTTTTACTAATGGATAGTAACACAAAAACTGATTATTCTAATAAACGATATTAAACCTGACATACCAAACCTCCACCTACGACAGCAACATCAAGACTTTTCGACTTATCCGCCATGGTGTCCGAGCTTGAACTGAAGCCAGTGAACGAGTTACACCACTGGCTTACCTACCCTCATTTTATTTTCTTAGTACACCTTCAAGTACTGCTTTGCACAGTTCGAAAAGATCGGTAACGATAAAGAAAAATTTTCCTATATAAGATATGTTTCCGTGTCAGAGTGAGGATATTATGACAAAAATCCCTGTGGAGATAATTTACCAAAACGGTCGCCGATGGATTCTGGCATATAGCTCGGCCTATACAGATCAAACTGGCAATTAATCGTCCTGATTAATTTTTTTCGAAACAGTTAGATAATGATACTAATCAGTGAAACGATCCTTATTTATGAAACTTCCTTGAACAATTAAATGGTCAAAATTCACTTTAAAAAAAGTTTAACTTGGAGGGTATATTTAACTTCTAATATCCAAAGACTGGCCAAAGGATTAAAAAAAAATTCATCTCATTTCTTTGCACCTTTTTAACAGATAAAGTAGCAAGTAATAAAGTAGTAAAGTAGTAGTAAAGTATTAAAATAGTAATTAAGTAGTAGTAGTAGATAAAGTAGTAATGTAGTTATTGTTATTAAGAATGTTTAGAAAATCAATTTTTATAGTGAAAATGTTCTTATTGACATATTTGAAAGTTCATGCAAAATTGGAAAAGATTCTTTAATTCCAGAAGTTTCAATTAATTCAATTAATTTTTTAATTTTTAATTTAATTTTAATTAATTGCTAATTAAATTAGCACCATACAATTATAAATGCAAACAAAATGGAAACATCGGACATCGAATTCACAGCTAGTTCAACTAAACCAAAATCGAGAGTTTGTTGGTTCGACGGAAGATGTTTTGAAAAAACAAAAATTGTGTTGCTCTATACTTCTATAGTAATCAAATCGTTTACTTTTTCTAAAGAAGGATTTTTAAATAATGTTTCAATACAAATAATGAACGGCTTACGAAAAGTAATAAATTTTGTTAGTGTAACATTTTCAGGTAAAAATACTTAAAAATCCCTCTTTATGTAGTTAATTGCAAAAAAGTTTTAAGAAATATTTAACTTTCTTACGGTTGGTCCGACAATGTTATAAAAACTCTAATCGCGATCAAATCCAGAATGTTTAATATATGATTTTTTATATGTGGAAATTTACCACTGGCTTGGTACCGCGCCAGTACCGCACTAGGATTTGTGGTACTGGCGTGGTACAGGCATAATACTGGAATAAAAACGGCGTGGTTCTGGAATTATTACCAAAGGTAACTCGGCTGGGAGTTGGCACTGGGTACTGAGGGGTACAGCAGTTGGTACTATGTCTGTACTAAAAGTCTGTACTGACACGGTACTGGCATTAGTACCAAAGGTAACTCGGCTGAGAGTTTGCCCTTAGTACTGGGTCTGCACTGAAAGTCGATACTGGCGCGGTTCAAGCATTACTACGAACGGTACCTCGGCTGGGATTTGGCACTTGGTCCAGGGGCGGTACTGCAGTTGGTACTATGCCTGAACTGATGCGGCACTGGAATTACCACGCACGGAACCTCGATTGACATTTATATCGGTTGGTACTGGGGCAATACTGTAAATGTTTCTCTGCGTTCACCAAACGTAGGTACTGACGCGGTGCATTAGTTACTACTACAAGAAAGTCGACTGTTAAATAACCAATTGTGAGTTACAGCGGTTTAAGGAATTCATTTTCTAACCAAATTAATATATTTGCAAAATAAAATCTGAGAAACTATTGCTCTTAAACACTTGATACTTTTATATTGTTTATTTCCAGTTCTATGCCTTGTAACAAATTATAACCTTTTCCGAAAAATAAAAACGTTTGTTTATAAAGTGGTTTCAAAAAGTAACTTTAAACAGGGAATACTACATTTGAACATTTTTTTTCTCATAAATAATGAAATTGTGTAAGCAAAAACTGCCACAATTTTCAAAGAAATCACCAAAATATTTGTCATCATGAGAATTGTTTTCAACTTGTAAAAAGAATTTATTGAAGTAACTTCCTAGTTAATATATAAATATCAATGGCGACTATACTAAATGATACATTGCCAAAAATTATCATTCTGTAATTTCACCTAAATCTTACTTGTAAATGGAATTAAAAACAATGTTAAAATCGAAGGAAATTTTTATATTAAAAAAGACTTTATAAAACAGGACGGCTTGCACAATTCAAAAGCCCGCTTATACTTAACACAATCATAAATATTAAAAATTAACAGATATAATGGCTTACGAGATTAAATTTTTTTTATAGAACGAAGAACCGAAGGACTACAATCAAACAACCTTATTTGTTTAATCTTGATTGTTTTCCGCCTTCTTTGTCAGCAGCATTTGAAAACCAAAGGGTTATATAGTTATCAAACTCTTTTACTGAAAGACCCGCAAATTTTTGCAGTATGATTTCTGTAAGAAAACGGAGAATATGGATTATGCATAATCAGGAAAATGAAAATTTAGATTTTATTAAGTTTTTTCTGGAATATAACGACACTTACCTTTTCAAATCGAGAACATTATTGTTTGTGAAAAGTTTTTTTTTTCAACCCTTCCGTTTCATCAAGAATTAAAAGTTTCCGCAATTTCACAAAGATTTCAAAGATTGCAGAAGGGTTCGACAATTTTTAAAGATTTTGAAAAGTTTTCGGAAAATTTCGAAGATTTAAAAGAAATTCACCAATATTCTAAAGGATGGTAAATCATTTCACAAAGATTTCAAAAGATTGAAGTTTCGAAAATTTTAAAATGTTTGAAATGCTATAATTTATAATTTTTTAAAGACTAGGCTAGTTTAAATAAAATCTTAATAGACCAGCATTACTGATTGCAAAATCTCAGGTTTTTATAAAAATTTTCCCAAAAACATTTCAGATGAAAGTTAGTGGACTCACCGTAGAATATTAATAACTAGTAAAATTAATTAAACTTACCAATGCTGCGTCCATCTCCGGAATTTCTTTGAGCTGTAGCTCAAGAGATAAGAACTCTTCCAGGTTTGTTCTGGGCAAGGGCGGTAATATTGCTCTCTCCTGCAACCCTTAAATTTCAAGGTTATTTGTTGCCTTGATGGCTGATACAATTTCCGCTGATTTTTTGTTAAAGTCGTACAAAAGACTCCAGCGCCAGTACTTTCAATGGCCTTAATTATTCTTTTAGTATCATCTGAAACATTATATTGAGTAAGCATTGAAAGCTGTGAAAGATGGATTAGATTGTAGAAGATAAAGGTAAAGCTGGTACCTTTCTGTTTGCGAGGCGCCGATGTTGTCTTGGATCTTTTGGACATATCATCACGAGGTAAGTTTCCTCAAATTGAACGCAGTATTCCAGAAATCCAGTGGAGAATTAAGAAAAAAGAAATGAATCTAAGCATTAACCTTATTTTTCTTACTTTCTGGCAATAAACAAACATAAACAACGCAATGCAATAATGAATAAAATCATAAAAGTAAATACTTAAATTTTTGTTCCTGCTTGACGAAGTATTGCTTTTGTCAGATTTGTAACTACCCTTTCTTTTTTGACCTTTTGCTTTAGTTGTTATTTTCGAACCTGTAACAGACATGATATATTAAACTATCAGCAAATATTTTGAACTGCAAATTTCTAAACCTATACATATTTTTTAAATAGCTCAAAAATATTACTTAAAATATTGTATACCATTCCGTTCACTTATAGATCAAAGGATAAATCTAAGCGGGAAAAATTCTAATAGAAATTAATCTAACCGATACCTTTGTTTTTATTTCTTTTCGTTTGGGTATCCGGCTTTTAGATGCAGAAAAAACATCTCGTGTACCTTGAAATTTTGAATTATCGAGCTCAAGTGATAAAGAACCTGAAAATAACCAGGGTTTCAAAAATAAAAATATATACTTGCAATCAAATGTAATTAAGAATATATAGTAAGAAACTTGAAGATCTATTTTTGTTTGGTGAAGTGTTGCTGTTATCGGATTCGGCTCCACTCTTTTGTCCTTCAGTTTTTTCTTTATGCGGGATTTTTGAATCTGTAACAGACATGACATATTGAATTATTAGCAAATATGAAGCAAATTTTTAAAGCTATACATATTATCCAAACAGCTTTCACTTCCTGATTCGGACTCTGGTTTTGAATTCTTTTTTAGTTTAGAAGAAGCTTCGGAAGATTCAAAATCCGATCTTGCCTTCGCGCTTTTGGCAAGTGTAACTTCTTTCTTAGTAGCTTTATCTGAAATATAACATTATTAAAATTCACATTTTTTTCTAATAGCAAAAATGTATTTCTATATCATTTTTTGAACAACTGCCTGTATCAAAAATTAAATAAAAACCTTGTTTATTATTTCTTTCTTTTGCGGAGGATTGAAGGACAGGAATATTTCGTAGAGCCTCCTTAGCTGCACTTAGATTAAGTTTTTGAAGCATTTCTGTGGAATTATCAGTGCGTTAATGGCGCAATAGTACAATTTCTTATCTCTGCGTCTAAATTTCATCTTCGCGCGGTTGTTAGTCTCAAAGGATCGCGGTCTCGACTTTTTAATTCTTTACGAAATTACGAAGCTAACTTCGTCTCACAAGATTCCAAGGTTCAAAACAGAGAGCAGTCGGTTGCTAACCAGAACATGGACTCCAAACGGGTTCAGTACCAAGCCAGTACCGAGCCAGCCCTCGGCAGATCTCCTAAGTCGGTTGCTAATCAGCACATGGACTCAATACTGGTTCAGTGCTGAGCCAACCCTCGGCAGAACTCGCAAGTCGGTTTGTAACCAGCACATGGACTCAATACTGGTTATGTACTGAGCCAGTACCGAGCCAACCCGCGGCAGAACTCCTAAGTCGGTTGCTTATCAGCGCATGAAATCAATACTGGATCAATACCAAGCCACCCCTCGGCAGAACTCCAAATTCGGTTGCTAACCAGGACATGAACTTAGTACTGGTTCAGGACCCAGC
>JAWWLR010000158.1:64320711-64338460 GCA_035041075.1 Acraspis erinacei | reverse complement strand
GGCTAAGAAAGAAAATCTGTGGCTTGAGCTTCTTTCGGCTCAAGTATCCTTTTGAGGTGTCAAACGTGATGTTTGAAAGTTTCGTTATCTCTAAAAAGCCTCACTGCATTTCCTAATCTTTCTAATACTTAATATTCTTCTTTATCAAATCTTGGTATCAGCTTTTTAGCAACGACCATGTTTGTAAGAAGAACATTCTCCCCTATATGGACGACACATTGCTTTGCACCTCTTGCCCAAGCTTCCATTTCCTTTTCTCTATGTTTATTAATAATGTTAATAATGGTCTGGCTTCTACGTTAGTGCGCTCGCCATTTATATCCAAGATTGATTAATTCGCAAATTGCTATATTTAACGTAATCAATTTGAAGGCGTTCCAGAATGGATTTATTCACGTTCTCTACTTCCCCATTTGCTTGCAGCCAATATCGTGTGGTATATACTAGCTCGATGTTATTTTCTTCACAAAATCTTTTAAATCCCTGCCTGATGAAATGTGTTCCATTATCGGCTCTAATAGATTTCGTGAGTCCTAATCTTGAAAACATTTCGGCAAGATGTTGAATTATGACGCTGGAAGTGGTTTGTTTTAAAAATTTCAACTCTTGATATCTGGAGTAGTAAGCTATTACTGCGAACACTATCTGCTGATTAGGTAACGGGCTGAAAAGTTTAATAGCTCAATATTAAGAAGTAGCCTCAGGGAATTTGTCTCTTGGCAGAGGCGGTTTGTATGACTCCATGCATCTCTTGGCAAACTTCTCGGGTTCACTGTCGATCGACGACCACCATACCGTAGCTCTTAGTCTTCTTTTCATTACTGTTTAACAGGGGTGAGCCTCATGAGCTAGTTCTCGAGTCTGTGGTTGCAGGTTTAGAAAAATCACTATTTTGTTTCCTCTTAACATCATTAGTCCGAATCTCGCAAGCTCCAAGCGAAATGGATAAAAAAAATTTTGTCGGTTGTTTCCCAGTTCCCGAAAACTTCGCAATTTATCATTGGTAGTTGGTGGTCTAAATTCTATATTCGTTTTGATTTTGCGCTGGCCTACATCAATGCCACCATGCGATAGCCGGTGCCCAAGAAATTCCAGTTTCTTGATTTTTGCTACACATTTGCTCCTGTTAAGCAGAATGTCATGGTACTTTCTGGTTTGAAAATAAAAACTATAGGAGAAATCAAGTCGCTCGGTCCTGCTACTCTCTCGATTATGTCACTTTCCAAAGCTTCTTTTAAAATCTCTTCTACTTGGATTTCTACTGCTATTGGGAATCTTATTGCTAGTTGCTTGACGGCTTTGATTTTTTCATTAATGGTGTATTTCATAGTGATATTTTTGATTTTTTCGAAATGGAGCTTTGTTTTTAATGTGGTTAACATTTACATTGATCGCAAGTTTTTATACTCCTACCAGCTGCGCAGCATCTTTCACCAGTACTGAAATGTCCCCGCCGTTTACCACATATATTCATATACATATACGTATATTCAAAATTCTACTTTTTTAAAAGGGAATTATTCTAATGTTGGAAAGTTCATCTTTTTATAAATTAAAAATTTATATTTTTTGGATACAAGTCTAATTGCTTGGATGGAAGTTGAACTGTTTTGTTAAAAATTAATTGAATTTATAAGATTCACTTCTTTGTTTAAGAATTTAAATATTTGAGGAAAATTCGTACTTTTTGTTGGTCAAAAGTTAATTTTCTAAATGAAAATTTAACTACTCTATTGCTGGTTAAAAACTAATATTTTATATAGTCAGAAAGGTGAATTAAAAAAATAACTATCTTCAATATTAGAAAGTATAGACGCTGGCATCTTATACAATATATAAAAATAACTTCAAAGTTCACACACAGGTGGATGGAATTCAATATAAATGTCTATATTAAATGTACTATAGATTTTATTATTTTAATATGCAATGCATATTAACTCTAATATGAATTTATTAATACTATTAGACACACTAAGAAAAATGGTAGAAAATACGTAGAGGAATTTCCTTGAATCCTAATTCTCAGCATCAAGAAAGTATTATTTCATAATAGTAATTTTTATTTCAACCATATATTTTATTGATCTAAATTGATTAATTCTTTAACTGTATTTTCTTGGTGAAAATATATTTTATCAGATGATTCCTTCGAAGAAATATACATTACATTTTTTGACAAAATTGACGTATTTGGACAATGCACTGCTGTACCTAATAATCTATTTCTTTAAACAAATTTAAAGTTTTACATCGACTTTATCAAGTTTATATTTTTTGAGAGCCAAAAATAAATCTACCTGTATTATAGATTTATTAACAAAGAATCATGCACGCCAACCAGTATCATCATCGTCTCAAAAACAGTTGAAAACCATATACCTACTATTATTAGCGTTGTTTATTCTTCATAAACTCTCTTGATTTATTATCAATAATAATTGTCATAAAACAATACCAATAACCATAATTTATTTGTATATTTTTTAAATTAATCTGTATCAAACGATCAAAATTCTTACTCCTTTGACGTATTTTAGTAAGAACAGCCATTATTTATTCACAACCTTTTAAACAATATGTTTTTTTTATAAATCCATATGTTTTGTTGGATAATCGGAATTTTTTATCGAAAACTATAAAAATGTAAAACTGTACAAATTTTGGAAAACTTAAAAGAAAATTATGATCAGAAATACCGTATGACGATCCTGAATATGCATAATTAATTTAGACCTCATTTATGGATTGCAATTTCCAAAAATATCCTTAGTAATTAGTTAATTGTTAACAGTTTTAATTCATAGAGACAATAAAGTATCTTTTCTGTGAGCAAAAGTTTATAAAATAAATATAAAACTTTTTCCAACACTCGAGTTTAACCTTATTCAAGGTAATAATATTAAAAAATTTTGTTAAATAATTTCAATTTTCATTGTAAAATAAGGCAAATATATAAATGAAAAAAATTTAAACTCAAAACCAGGATTTTGTTGAAAAGTAAAGCATGAAGACCCTGAACATGTATGTTCAAAATTAAGGATTCAAAGATCAAATATGCCTAAAAATAAAGTATATATATTTAGGCACTCAAGTTGATACATTAATTGCTTGTGCCTGAATAGGAAAATATATATTTTTTTTAATTTTTTGATTTTTCTCTGGCAAAAAATAAAAAATTTTACTCTCATATTGTTTTCTCTCATGGCGAACCATTATGTATTTACAGCCCTATAAACCATAAATTTTTCATAAATCTTTGCACTTTGAATTATGTTAAAATTGGTGAATATCACGTCCAGACTATGAAATGCATATCAAGTTTAGTTGAGTAGTAATAATAAAATAACGGTCAAAAGTGCAGTCGATCTTCGCTCAAGTGATTGCAACCAATTTGTTCCTAAAGTTCATGAACTTGAATGACAATTCAAACAAATTCTTATGTTATCTTCTAATACATCAAATCTAGTGCAAATTTAGATCAAATTAATGTAGTTATTAGGATAGTAAATTATTGATTTTTTAACCAAAAAGATTAATTTTCTATACAAAAAATACAATTTTTCAACAAATAAGTGAATTTTAAACTAAATCGTTAAATTTTCAACAGAAAAATATCATTTTTCAGCAAAAAAGGAATAGTTATATTTTGAATGAAAGAATAATAATTTTCCAACAACGCAAATGTCAATCAAAGTGATAAATCTGCAACTAAAATGATAAATCTTCAACTGAAATAGATGAACTTTAACCCAAAAATATCCGTGTACTACAGATGGGATTTCAACCAAATCGTATTTTTCTCAATAAAAAAGATAGTTTTTCAACTAATATATTGAATATTTCACTAGTGTGCTTAAATTTCAATCACAAAAATGAATTTTGAAACCAGGAGATTAATTTTCAAACACGGGTGGTTAATTTTCTACCAAAAATACGATTCTTGAACAAAATAGTTCAATTTTTAAAGAAACAGTTGATATTTGAACTAAAAAAGACAACTTTTTAAACAAATGGTTGAATTTCGAACTAACAAAAAATAGGTTTTCAAACAAAACGTAGAATTTTTAACTGAAAAAAGTTACTCTTTATCAAAAATTGAGTCAATCAACTGGATTTTTCAAAAGCTATCATTTCTCTTTAAAACTTTTTTTCGTAGTTTGCGTCGTTTGGTCATTCTTATACTTTCTCAGTCATAAATTATGAGAATGTAATAAATGATTACCAATTTGTATCTCTTTTTTTGAACGAATAAATTTTTCTATCAATTTGTTTTCGCTATCAAAAAGTGATTCATAACAAATTTGTAAATCTTTTTTGGTATCACATTTTTTTTAATTCATCTTTTTTCGCATCCAGCATAGGTTTACCATAAAATGTAATTTTTCATTATTTTTTGTGCAATCAAAATTTGAATTTTCGATTTTTCAAGAAAATCCAAAAAGTTGTTATGATAATCGAGAAGAGCTCTCAAAAATCAATGTTTTCCTTATCTTGAATTTTTTTCATATCGTGCATTTTTTATCTTAAAATTTTGATTTTCGATTGATTTTAAGAATTTTGAAAATGCTATACCTTTGAGAATTTTATTTTCATCGAAAAAAGTCATGATGATAAATTGTTGATATTTCCTAATAATATAAATATCCGTATATAGAATTATCAAATTCCGAAAAAAGTAGTCTCAAAACTTTTTAAAAACAGTGACAGTCAGACGCCGTTGTAAAAAATTGATTTTCGGATTCAGGGGGTCTCGAATCGTGGAGATCTGTTGAAAAACTGTGGTGTCAAATTTCCGAAAATTCGAATGCTTTCTCAACTACTAGAATGTTTTATTTAATAAATATCCACATTCATATTTGTAAATACTTTACTCTCCCTTTTTACATCTTCTAACGAAACATTTGTTTCAAAACTTCTTTAGCTACTAAATATTATTATGCGATTCTTTAAAAATGCGAAGGGTGGTTTAATGGTAATTTTGAAAGTGGAGAATTACACTGGGACCAACTATTTTTTAAAATGCTTTTCATCAATTTATACATTCAGAAGAATTGAAAAAAATCGTGTTTTATTGAAATATTCTTCCTCATAAAGAGGCTTCGTTTGATTTGGCTAAATCCTCATATTTTGTATATCTATCCCATGAAAAACAACAGTTGCATACTCGTGAAATAAAAAAAATCACGATTTTATGAATGCAGAATGTTTGAAATTAGTTTAAAAGTCCCATAAACATTCAAGAAAGGAAATCGACATTTCCTAACAAGTAAAATCTCATGAGATATTTTCATTATACTATTGGGGTCAAAATAAATTATCAATAGATGTGGAAACCATATTCTAGTAGGAAAGCAGTTCGCAGTAAAATCTCAGTTCCCAAACAACTAAAACTATGGAAGACTTTTTCGTTTGACGATTATGGTCGGAAATGACTTTGCTAAAAATATGTAAAACCTATCTTAGGAGCAAATGTCATTAAATTGATTGCAATTATTGTCTTAAAATCCCTTTAAGGACCTGTTATTTAAATTGCTAATAATAGGCTACAGTTATTTTATTTGGTAGATCATTACATTTGTGACTCTATTTAAATATTAACGAAAACCGCTGATTTTTACGAATTGGTTATTTTCATGGATTATGAAATAGTCGCCGACAATACGGGAGTCAATGCTGAATTTACTTTTATATTTTATTAAATCAGATTTTTAAGTATGTCAATATTCATTCATTTGTCATTTTAAAATGTTAAATAAAATAATTAGAATTAAATGAACAGCTTACGAACAATATATTCACTTCATTAAGTAAATGATATCTAAATAAAAAAGCGCTAAAGCAACAATTTCACAATAGTGAAATTTTAGCCATACAATAATGGAATAGTAAGAAAATCACAAGCTTATCCCACTAAAGTCGATGTGAGCACATATTGGTTATTACTATAGATTTAAGTTAATAATTATAATATATATTATAATTATATATTAAATTAAAAATAATTTTTATTTGATTCAGAAATAATTATCTTAAAATATGAAACCAGAATACATCAATTGTTTCTTCATTTTTAACATAAACTAGCTGTACCCTGTGACGACAGCTTCGACGCCGCGGAAAAGCTGCTGTAATTAATACTACACATCCAGAACAAACGGAAATGCAATAAAAGTTGTATAACGCTATAAAAAAATCTAAAACCCATGATGAAGAACTTTTTGTTGCTAAAGACTAACTTAGCTTATGAATGAACTACGCGTTTAAAAGTAAAATTTTGTAATGCATTTGATGTTACTTAAATGTTTTCTCTTGAGATTAGGTTTAAACAGGAAATACTGGAATGGAATCTACATAAAATTTTAAGTATCTATCGTATAATTTTGGTTTGAAAAATGTGAAGTCGATAGTGAAATTTGAACTAAACGTTTTAAAAACTCGACGAATGTAAAATAGAAATAACAAATTGAATAAAGAACATCTAAACTGTATTTTTCGAATTTCGATTGTAAAAATTGGATTTAGGTTGTCGAATTCAGTTTCGGAAAATTAAAATCACTTGTGAAATTTGTAAAAAGCTAAAGGAAAACTCTGAATGTGAAAAAGTATTAATAACTGAAAAATATCACATGAAGAAGGCATAAAACTCGTACTCAAGTCGCCGATTTTGGTTTTGAAAAATGTGACGTCTACAGTGAAAGTTTAAATGATCTTGGGAAAGATCTAAGAACGTAAAACAGAAATATGGACTTAAATACAATAAATGGTAATTGTTTTTAATTATAAAAATTGTGCTCAAACCATGAAATGCAGTATTTAAAATTTTGAAATCAGTCGTGAAATTCCAGCCTAACTTGCAAAAAAATTCAAAATTTGGTGAAAAACTGCTTTTGTGGCCCCCCCTCTTAGCTTATTCCCTTCTATTCCCCATCCCATAATCTTACGACCTATCTGAAAGCCTAAAGAATATGTGTGCAAAATTTGGTGGTAATTATCAAAATCTCGATGTTCATAAAGAACATACATTTTGGCCACTTGATTTTATATGTGTCAAAAACTGTGCCCCGTACCCATACTCCCTCATCCCCTAATATCCGTACAATCTATCTGGGAGTTCAAAGAATATGTATGGAAAATTGTATACCATTTGTTTTAAAACTGCGGCAAAGAAATATACTCATAGTGTATACACATATAGTGCGTCGCTGCAGTATTTTACTTACAAGGAGACTTTACCCCCCAACCTGCAGTACTTGACAAAATAAGAAACACGTATTTTGTATGCACCGATATAAACTTGTAAGGCATCTAATGACTATTTTTGAATAAAAACAAGTGAAAATATTTTTCATAAGAAGCCGAAGATAGTTATTACAATTATGACCCAAGGGATTGCAACCCTTATTTTATATTTTTAAAAACTAAATTTTTTGTGAATACTTTTATCCTAAAAATAAGAATTTGAATTTAATACCCAACCCGGCCTCACCGATTTTGATAATTTTTGGAAATATTACAGTAAGTGACAAAATAAGTGAGATGTTTCTTTTTATGTGCCAACATCCACTTTTAACAGTTTGAAACCACCCCTACAGCTTGGCCATAAAAATAATTTTTTCATATATATCGGCATCTAATTGCTGTTTTTGAATAAAACCAAATGTAAAATATTTATCATAAGAAGCCTCAGATAGCAGTTATATTTATGACCAAACGGGTCGCAAGTTTTGTATCGAAAGAAGCCATCAGGATAAATTATTCTTCTTTTTAAGTACTACATATTGCCTAAGGTTGAGTCTGATCGACAAACTTCTCAATTTAAAAACTGTGTATATTATCTTTCTGCATTACTTTTGATTAATAACCAGAAGATAATTTGTATAAATTATCAATGTTAATCAATGAAGGTCTTGTCATTTGAATTTTAAGCATACTAAATTGGTAATTACACATAAAACAAATATTACACTTATGTCCACACCTAGAACAATTTCTAAGTCTTGATAAAACGTTAAATATTTATTAGTAACAAGAGCTTTCTCGTTTCACCCTCACACCCTTGATTTGAGAAGAGATTTCCAGGCTAAAAAGACCACTCACCCTGAATAGCCCTTACAGTAGCGCAGCAATACTAGGAGCTTCTCGTCGAAATATTGGAAACCTGGCCGGCGATTGAGAGGATATTGATGTCGAAAAGAATAGGATACTGATTAAGTGAAATTCCGTAAAGGAGAAAGATAACTTGTCCTCGAGATGTGCTACTTGTAGTTTACAGGGCTTGCCTATAGGCGCGGACACCAGAGAATTACCAATGTCTGACCAAAGCGGTCTAAGACCCCCGACTCGCCGGCGTGTCTCTGACTCGCACATCAGTGTCTGACTACACGTGTCTGTGACTACTGGAACGCATTGCCAACAGTGCAGTGATATCGTCCGACATTCACATGGTGCGGCTAATTAGAAAATTGCGCTCTGTTTATTTATTATTCAAGTTGCAAAATGACAGATATGAAAAACATAACTTTTCATATATGTTCTTCCTGTTCTGTATCATTCATTGATATTACCTCAAAAATGTGAAAAACTGGTATATCCGTTTAATTTTTATAAAGAAATCTGTGAACAAAATCGATATTCGCTGTAGATTGTAGCCTGGAAGCTGTTTTCATTATGTTTTCCCGGCGAAATCAAGATAAATTAATGTTTAATTAAAATTAAACTCGGAAATTTAGTTTTTTTCAATTTTATAAGCAATTTTTATTAAGAAATGTAATAAATAAGCGCATCTGGGTACATAAAATGCATTTTTTTCTGTGCAGACATCAGTTTCTCCTGCGAAAATAAAAATTCCATGACAGAAATAGACAATTAAAAATATTTAACATTACTATAAACAATAATGATTTACAAATGTATTAAATGGTTACTCTTTAATAGCAAAAATCAATTTTTTCGGAATGATTGTTCATTTTATCCCTAAATTAAAATTCTGATGAAAGAAACTAACATCTGACAATATTTTTCATCATTATTAACAACTCTGATCAACAAATGCATTTAACAGCCGCTTTTACGCTTTTAGATAAGAAAAATCTCTTTTTTCTGAAAGGTTTATTAGAAAATAAAAAATTAAACTCCTACGCAATATAGGTACTGATATCCAACAACATTTCCCATTTTGATAAAGAATATTAGGAAAATAATTCTTAAAGAAGTTCTTTCGTACGCAATAATTTTTTTTTGTGCAATAGTTAATGCTATCTTGAAATAAGGAACCGAGTCATAAAACTTCCACACTCAACATATTTTTTCAGTATTATAAGGAATGAAGATGAACGAAATCATGAAGCTCCGTCTAGCTTTTCTTTCTTGCAAAATTGACCTCGGCAGACCTGTTTGAAATTTCAGATTCTAAAAATATTTTTTAGAAGTGATTAGCAGTAGTCGGATAAGAGCGACTAAGCTTTAGATTTTTCAACTGCTATTCCTAACTATGTTTTATATAAATAAACAAACAGAGAAAATGAGACATTTTTACATTCTCATCCTAATGAGAAGGAATTGGTTTTATCTAAAATTTCACTTTCTCGTTTTTCATCAATTCTGTCTGTATTCTGTAGGCACGATAACTTTCGAAAGATTGATCAGATTGGATTCTGCTTTGGCATACTTTTTTAAGGCCTAAAAAGAAAGAACGAGTTCTTAAACCACCTATTTTGAATGAAAATTCAAAAAGTAAGCGCATTTTCAAAATATTTAAGACTGTTTTCTTCAAGATTTAAAAATTCTATGTACGGCTATTTCTATTACTAGGAAACTCGAACAATTTATCCTAATGACTTTTTCTATAAAATGAAAATTATCACAGTTATAGCATTTCCAAAATCCAAAAAAAAACTAACCAAAACGAAAATTTTAAGCCAAATAACGCATCATATAAAAAAAAGTCAAGAGAAAAAAAACTTCGATTTTTGAACGCCCGACCGAGAAGATTATCATGAGGACTTCTTGAATTTTGATGAAAAATTGAAAATTCAAATTTTGATCATACAAAAGTAATGAAAAATGAAAATTTCCATTTTGCGGTCAAACTATCCCTAAAAAGATCTAGAAATTTTTCATGAATCACATTTCAATTGGACCCATAGTTTTTGTTTTTAGTCGTAAACAACAACACTAACCATCAGAGGCCACACGGGGCAAATCGGACAGGTCAAAATCTAAAATGTGCCTCTCTCCCGAAAAATGTTCATCTAAAAATTATTCTATTTTATGTGATAATTCTGTTTAAGGGTTTTGTTTAATAAAATATTTGAATTGCTGAGGAAATTTTACCCAGAAATCATATGATTTTATTGTTATTTAAATTAAAATTAAAAGATTGTACATAACGATTAAAATCATGAAAACCAGATTTGCACGCATATGGCCTTTACGTTACTGGAGAGAGGTATGGCCTCTGTGGGTTAAAAATTAAAAAAATAAAGTTTTGGACAAACGACATAAGCTATGAAAAAAATTATAGAATAAAATTGCTCTTGCAAAATAGCGAAAACTCAGTCAAATTTGTCATGAATATTTTTTGATAGGACACGCAGTTTTCATTTTCATCGTAAAAAATAACATTCGATATTAAAAAATTCAATTTTTCGAAAAACGACACAAGGTTTGAACTAAAATTTAAAGTTTAAACAAAATTAAAAGACAAAAGTTGTTCAACCAAAAATATCTATAAGATTGTTATAAACTCTGAATATAAAAATATATTAAATGTAAATAATCGAACTTTTTGGAAAACGACACAAGATACAATAACATTTTATATACCAACGTTTTTTGCCTAAATTACATCTACATTGAATATTAACAAATTAAATTTATGGAAAAGCGGCACAAGTTGCAGTAAAATGTGTAATAATAATTTTTATTTTAACATAATGCGCATTTTTTAATGGTAAAAATAATACAATAAAAATACTTTTCATAAGGAATCATAAAAAAAGAATTAATGAAAAGATTTGGACATTATTTTTCAATATCTTAATAAGCACTGCCAGCCCCAGGTATAGAAATAAATATAATATGCATTAGATATAATAGAGTTTAAAATAATGTAGAAAAGTTTGTATTTTCGACGAAATCAAGTGCGAGGCATGAGGTATGGCTTGTGTGGGTTAAGAATAAAAAACTAAATTTTTGGATAAACGACATAAGCTATGAAAAAAAATAAAATAAAGTTGCTCTTGCAAAAAATAGCGAAAACTCATTCAAATTTGTCATGAATAATTTTTTATAGGAGACGCAGTTTTCATTTTAATCGTGAAAAATAACATTCGAAATTAAAAAATTCAATTTTTCGAAAAACGACACAAGGTTTGAACTAAACTTAAGAGGCTAATGTTTTTCACCATAAAAAAATCTATAAATCTGTTATTAATCATTTAGGTAGGGCGATTTGATTTCCTTTCAATCGTAAAAAATCAGGTAATTTTTTTTTAATTTGGAAAAACGACCCAAGAGACGAACAAAATTAAGATACAAAAGTTGTTCAACCAAAAATATCTGCAAGATTGTTATAAACTCTTATTATAAAAATATGTTAAAAGTAAGAAGTCGAACTTTTTAGAAGGAGGACACAGGATACACTGATATTTTATTTACCAACGTTTTTCGCCCAAATTACATCTACCTTGAATATCAACAAGTTAAATTTATGTAAATACGGCACAAGTTGCAGTAAAATCTTTAATAATAATTTTAATTTTAATAGAATGCGCATTTTTTAATGGTAAAAATAATACAATAAAAATACTTTTATTAAGGAATCATAAAAAAAGAATTAATGAGGAAATTTGAACATTATTTTTCAATATCTGAGAGAGAGAGATAAATAAATTAATGGGCGCTAAGCGCGAGACGAATATATTATCGAGCTCAAACTTGCGAGCAAAGCGAGCTGCGCGCGTAGTGCGCTATGAGGATGTACCCGCGCAGCGGGAAGATTTTTTATTATTATTTTTATCTTTAAATAAATAACTTAATTAGTCGTAGTATAATTTTTGTGTTGGAAAAACAAATGATGTTAACAATTTCATAGTTTCGGAATTTATTGGCCGAAAGTAATCGCATTTCATTCTTAATACCTTTAAATGATATGAGTGGTCATGCTTAGTGATAAATATGGGTTATCCGATATTATTTATTAATCTTATAAACAAATGCATAGTTTGGTCATTTATAGAGAAAAACTAATCGATTTTCTCTACAATCGCCCTCAAATTAAATAAAAAGTGATGTTTATTGACGGAAACCGTTTTAATTTCTAATCGTCGGCAAATTATGTTAAGTTTTAATGATGCAAACTTGTACTTCGATATAAAGTTTTTATTCTACAAATAAATTTTATAACCGAATATATAATTTGTAAATTATGGACACAAATTCGTTGTTTTTTATTCTTAAAACCTACAAATTATATAAGTGGTGGTGTTTAGTTATAAATGATTGTCATTCGACATGATTCGGTTAGTTCGTAAACAAATTTCATAAAAAATGCATACATTATCCATTTAAAGGCAAAAAGAAATCATTTTTCTTTTTAATCGTCCTCAAATTCTATACGTAATCATATTTAACTGTGAAGACTTCTCATTCAATATTATTTGTTTATTTTATAAATAAATGCATACCCTGGTCATTTGTACAGAATTGGGAAGCTAATGTTTTTTCTAGAACGGAACACAACGTTTCTAGTAATATCATTGGAAAACTAATAAATAAGTTTACTTTTTCTCTACAAATTTCTGAACTATGCATTTGCTTATAAAATAAACAAATAATAAGAGTGAAACGATGGTCACGGTAATAAAGCGTCGGCTTTGGACCTCCGGAGTACCTCTAGAGACTGTAGGTCCCCCTCCCACCAACATGTAAGTGTGTGGGCAGTGTGTAAAGGAATAGGGAGAAGGTGCAAGAAAAATGTAAACCCTTAGGGGACACATTAGAAGCCTCCATTCCAACTATGAAAAAATACTATCAAATGGCAGATCCTGATCACTAAAAATCACTACAAATATCATTTAAAGCGATAAGGAAGAAGAAAGTTTACTTTAGGTCTATAAATGGCCAAGCTATGAATTTTTTTATAACATTTATCTAAGAAGTAAGCAAATAAAAGCGAATGACCATCCTTTATCCCTAATTATTATCACTAATATAATTTAAAGGTATTAAGAAAGAAAAACTATTACTTTCGGTCAATAAATGCCTAAACTATGTATTTGTTTATACAATTTGCTTATAAAATAAAGAAATGATACGATGTTGAGATTTTGTTGACATAATTTGTAATACATAGATCTTCCATACAAACTAAAAAGATACATAAGTGACATTGCCGCTTAGGTTGACTTTTCCATTGCCAAGTTTAAGACATTAACCCTGAGCGACAATGTCACATTTGTATATGTTTAGTTTGGACCGCAGAGATGCTCTTGTGCAACTCTTGCCCACTGTGCATCATTTATTTATATTAAAATTGCTGTATGCGTTTAAATAATCTTCCCTCCTCATAACAACAAACGAGGAAATTGAAAATTAAAATAATAGGTAGTTATTCGCTGAAACGCTTCCGGAATAGGTATCGTTTGCGGCAAACAATAGTGCATTACCCCTTAAAATACCGAGAAGAATTAAGGGTAAACATAAATTTATGAAAAACGCGTCTTAAAGTAAAGCGAAAATTAACGTTCCTTTTTAAAAAATCACGCTTCCCTTGACACTTACTTTTTTTTTGAAAATCAAAATCAGCAAATATTCCTATTTAAATTATTGCGTTCAATAAATTCATAATAATTTTATAGAATAAATGTATTTAGAAATCTATTTATTAAGGGTTCTTACGTATTGAAAATACAAAATTCAATAATAACCAGAAAGTAGCCTGTTCAATGTTTTAAAACACTCCCTTAAGTAGTGTTGATGAGTCTGGTGCCAAGTCTATTAATTCAGGCACTATCTTTGGTTCTACTAGTACGACCGTGAGTGAGAGCATGAGATTGTGTTTATTTTTTATCTGTCTGCAGCAATTTCTCAATCTTTTGTTTATAATTTATGCAATTGTGGATCTTCATCTGAACTAGTTTTTCGCATCGAGAAATCGATGTTTGGATCTTACTTTAGGTTGGACGACTGAAACGAAAAGATTAAGTGCGATGCTGTATTCCTATGAAGTGCAGATAATTTTAATTAAAATAAACAGAGCGTCACATGGAGCAACAACTATTGGTTCTTGGTCATCGTCCGTGATGAATTCAAGCATATGAGTACCCAGTAGATTATGATTTTAAAAATTCCGGTGCGTTAAATTCCTGACCTATTTTCGCGATTTATTAATAGCAGGTTCATAACAGTATTTAGTTTTTCGATGTCTTTTAGCAAGTTCGAAAAGAAAAGAAGGAGGTGGAGTTTATAACTGGATGATGAAGAGTCTGACATGTCCATAGTTATTTAGAACATGTCCCTTTGAATTCCTTTGCACCTGGAGTTCGGATCTGAAAACGTTTTTTTTTTCATTCCCAGGGAGAAGGTGTGGTCTAAGAAGCTCTCTCTAAATTTTAAATTGTAGGGTCCGAACAAGACCCGATTTTGCTTCATCTGGATTCAGGCAGGAAGGACTGGGTTTACGGGACGGATCTAAAGAGTCCCCTTGGATTGGTAGTCACTTGTCTTTTGTCAGATTTTATGACAAATCTTGTCCGCCACCATAGCATAAGCTCTTTCATACATCTCACTATTGTTGGATGCACCTCCAGGCCCTGGTACTTCTATTGGACGCGCAATTTGACCGATATAAACCGCATTACAATTTTGTCTTTTGCACCAAATGTCATAAAAAATATTGCTGTTGTGCAATTGATTTAATTCATCTGTAGTAGGTCTCAACATTTATGTGAGATGTCTCTTGTTTTTAAATGCCGTGGTAATGTCGTGTTGTCCGAGGATCCTCGCATTTCGTTCAGATAATACTTCAATGGACGGAATGCTAATAAATGACCTAGTTTCCGCGTTTTGAGCTAGTTTATCAATTCTACGCTGCTCGTTTTTCGCCAAAAGATTCAACCTGATATTGATATTCTATCTAGCAAAGTTATCATTGAGAGTGTGCTCCACCAGTCGCAAGTTATCTTGATAAAGCTGTTTATGGGAGAGGAGAATGGCTCTATTGAGCATATTGAAAACTTACGTTTTTTATTTTTGTGGATGGCTAGAATTGAAATGAAGGCATCTGTCGGACCATGTTGGTTTACGAAACCAATTGAAATTTATTTCGTGGCTGCCATTCCTGTGGAAAGTGACATATAGAACATTTATTGCCAAAGTGGGTACCTTCTCTAATGTGAATTTAATTATGAATTTAATTAATTTATTTAACCTATTTTCGGTAAAATAAGTTTCCAGGTCGTCCATTCTTCTGTAGGCTAAAACCGGTGAAAGAGGAGAGACCATGTTCAAACCAACTTAGAATAATGGAATAGAGTGGTCTGCAGCAGAATCGGTTTGGTTTCTTAAGGCGCTTGAAACGGCTGTCAAATTCGTTAGGGGCAAACTATATCTAAACGGTTGAGTTGTTGAACGCTATAGTTTAAACACATAATCTAAAGGCACTTATATAGTTCGGCTTAGCTTGCTTTTTCCAGAATTTTTTTTTTATAATTGAAAATGGAGTGTATTTTCTCTTGAAAGTCACGCGAGCCTTACAGTACACGGTAGTATACGTATGGCGAGGGGCAGTAGCGGAAAGCGAGGGCCTCGACTGTCTTTCCAAGTTACTCACCAGGGTTTAGTGTTTTTGGAATCGGCATATCTAAAACAGGTTTCTACGATCCAGTAAATAAGTATAGTATAATTTTTTTCTTTCTTCACACAATTTTCGTTATGAAATGTGTATTCGTAGCGCATTCATTATCAATCGGCGACTAAAAAAAATAGATTAGCAATAAAAAAAGTTTTGAACTGTGAAACGTAATGGTAACAAAATTTACAATTAAACACTTTCAAAATTTTGAAGATGTTGAATTTTTCACATTTACAGTTTAAAGTTGTACGAATGTTCCGCTCGAGGCAAAAAGTCATTAATGTAATAAATAACAACAAAACATTGTTATTCAGAAATTAGTGAACAAAAGTTAGAACTACTTTATTTGCCACATTTAAATAACATTAAATAATATTTTTAAGAGAAGATACAAACAAAATATTATTCACTAAAAATTGGAACACGTCAAATATCATTTTTATTATTTTGTTATAACAGTTAAATGTATTGAACATGTATGTATATATATTATACTTATTTACTGGATCGTAGAAACCTATTTTAGATATGTTCATTCCAAAAATACTGACCCCTGGTGAGTAACTTGGAAAGACAGTCGAGCATCCCGCTTGCCGATCTTGCCCCTCGCCAATCGTCTACCCCCCTTTACTGTACACAGCGTGCCAGTTTCAAGCGAGAAAAAATACTCGCCACTTTCAATTAAATAAATAAAATGCCATTAAAACAATTTTCTGACAATATATTCTCGAATAGACAGCCTTCCTCCTTGAGAATTGCCCTTATAGATTGCGTAACATATAGTTTTTGCATTGAAACCGGGCTAGCCTTTTTTGAGTAAAACCACTTTTTACATTCTCATCAAAGAAGGTATTAGATGCTTGTACAAACCTTATTAATGTTTTGACAAATTTCCACGTTTTGAGACCCTCTGAACCAAAAAAACATGTTTTTACGAATGTGTCTGTTTGTGTATCTGGCTGTAAGCACCATAACTGTAGAAAAAATTAATCTATTAGATTGTTTTTTGTTCAACTTTTTTAGTGCCTAAAACTGAAGGTCAATTAGGTTTGCCAGGTACACTTCTTTCAAGATTTAGAAATTGTATGTATAGCTGTTCATAGTACTTAAAAAGGCGAACAATTTATCCCAAGGACTTGCATAGATATGTTAATAATAATTTTTAGATAGGACGTGTAGATTTTCTTTTCGACATAAAAAATATGTTTAAAAATAAAAATAATACGTTTTTGGTAAAACGACACGGAAGATAAAAAAAAGTACAAAATTGAGTGCGAACTCGAGACACGTTATGAGAATGTGTTTTTTAATGACAAAGGAGCTTTAACAAAAGAGAATTCACAATCACCAGATTACAGTTGTCGATGCTTTAATCTTAAATTTAAAGAGTATGCAGCTGGCAGATTTTTTTATATTTCTTTCCTCTTCCATAGCTTCTACCAAAATGCGATTTAAAGGCCAAGTCTTAAAGGAATTTCATGTGTTATGGGTATGTAGCTATGCTATCAATTTGTGCCAGATAGGTGCAGGAGAAACGTACATGCTTACCTCCAAAGGCCCTTTTCAAAATTTCAAAGAGGGCTGTCCGCTATTTTGCACAGGATAAGATGTGGAAACCCTGGTGAATTAGTTAGGTGGAGACTCCAGGTTTGTTTTGGCGTTGGTTTCATCTTTATTCTTGATGTGCTGGAAACCGACCGAAAATATGGACTTTCGAAACGTGTAGCCGAGGGTTTCGGAAAGGATGGATAGTAGCTACCCTAGGGCTTTTGATCAAGCTCATTCAGTACTACATTTTGAACTTTTGTTCATCGTTATTCCCGATGGGCTGGAAACCGAACTAAGAACCATATAGGAAGTATCCTTCGGTTGGGCATCTGTACAAGATGAGGT
>JAWWLR010000158.1:63987159-63997748 GCA_035041075.1 Acraspis erinacei | reverse complement strand
CCCTCTCTATAGAAATCTTCACATTGTGTTCACGTGCACAGATGCCACTCCGATTGACTTGGTGTGCATCAGCTTGTCAATAGTAACACAAACTTTTGTTACCAGTTGGATCGACGCATTGTCAGTCAAGTTCAGATTTGTAATTACCAAATAAAGGCCTTCGAAAAGATATTATAGCAGGGAAAAAAGAAAAGGAATGCGTGATTGATTAGAAAAGACTTTTTTATGCACCCTATTCTTTTGTTTCAAATTTTGTTCAAATCTCAATGAGATGGTATTGATTTGCTGTGAAAATTAACTTTCCAGGATTTTATCAATCTTATCGCCTTCGGACTCGCTGATTGTGAAAAAATGGATTTTACTTCAGCGTCTACCTGTCGTCGTCATTGTTGTAGTTATCGTTCTCGTCTTTGGTGTATGTTAGCACCATAACTTTCGAATAAATTAATTGATTTCTTTTGTAGGGGTTCCCTTATTTAGTAGAAATTTCAATTAACCGAAATATCATTTTCTCCAAAAGCACCAGATCATTTGAAGAATTTCTGCTAAATGAAAAAGTACCGATTGGATTGCGCTTTCGCACACTTTTTGTATGCCTATAAATAGAAAGGACGAATTCGTTCACCAGTCATTTTTGACAAACGGTCCTGGTTTTTTAAAATCGAAAATGCTAGTTTGAAAATAAATTTTTCCAAACAAAATATGTAGTGAGAAACTGTTTGATGATAAAAGCCTTCGTCTAAAATAGATGTACAAGTAATCTCTTGATTCTTTTTTAATATGACACGTATTTTTAGTTTCAATGGTGAAAAACGACATTAAAGGTAACTAATTTAAAATAGAAAAACGTCACAATATACCATAAAATGTTTATCGGCAACACTTTCTACGGCAGCTTTAAGAATAATAAAAAATAAACAAAAGTTATTATTGGAATTAAAAAACAATAAATGGCATGATCCTTATATCAGTTATTTATCTCTGCAATAAAATTATTGCTCAATTGATAGCCAAATGTGTTGGAAAATTTTCCTTCTTCCGTTGTTTGTATATTACCATCATTTAAAAATCCTTCAGAAATTGCCAGGCAGTTTTTTCTTCATTTGAATACTTACGATCAATTAAACTACGCTAGCAGAATTTAAAAGATAGAAAGGATAGAAAGTTTGAAAAAATCTAGGAAAAATGTTAACCCGAAAGTTATTAATATATTAGCGATAAGCTTAAAACATTCGGTTCAACAGCAGATTCATGAACACAGAAAAAACTGGGGGTTCACTAAAGTTGCGGCTCAAATAAAAGTTGTTATCATTTAGAACTTGATCTCCAATAAATAACTGTAGGTAGCCAAAAGGGTTCATTTATAGCGCTCTTGAAAATAACATGAAGGCGCATTCTCAAACCATCGCTTGTAAAGCATGGTTGGTAAGTTAGGGGTCGATTTTCAGTTATCGACCGATGACTTGAGACAAAAAGTTTCTTGTATATGGAAATGCCTTTATGTTGACAACTTTGCTACATAACCTGCAAATAATATTGATGAAGTCTTCATATCTATTTTATTTGCCGTAACATTTTTTAATATGATTATCTTCATTAAGTTATGACCTTCAGAGTTCGATTACATGTGTGCCTTAAGGTACAAATTATTTTATCAATTAAATAAAATGTCGAAGTGGGCCAAGCGAAAAATAGGTTCTTTATAAATAGGATCAATTACAATTGCGGTCCTTTAGAACACCAACTAAGGTACCATTTAGAGCTTATTTCTTGTTTTGGGTTCCTGTTCAGCAAGTGGAGTTCATTTTTGTTGCAGCTCCTTTGGAACCAAAAATGGGATATAATGGAAACCCCAGTTTTTTTCTGTGAAATGTTTACTCTGAAGTTTATAAGTTTTCTATGTTTTCTACTTTCTAAATTGTTTCGTGATGTATTTTTATTAGCAGAAAGTTCTGATGTATTAAAAAAAAGTTTAATACCAAATATAGATTCTGTCTACTTTTACGGATTTTCCGTGAAACTAACTTATTTTAAGCTCTTCCGTGAGCTTAAGTTACTGAAAATTTCGTTATACTAGCCCAAAGGCTGTATTATTTAACCAGAAAGTTCCACAATACTGGATTCTATCTAGTATACAGGTCCATGAAAACTAATGTTAAAAGAGAACAAAATTGACTACATGGAAAAATTGTCAGCATCTGTTTAATCGTGTTAAGCTTTCAGTAATTAGTAATTGGTAACAAAATGTTTCTGTAAATAATACATCAAATGCTCCACACAATACAGAATCAAGTTCGCCTCAGTCCGTATAAAGAATAAGGTTTCAGTTGCTCTACATATTGAATCGAGTCTATTTTTATTGATTTTAATATTTTTACATTTGGTGATCAAATAAACAAAAGAAGGCTATTCTACATCCCGCAATAAAATTTTATGAAATTTTCTGGAATACTTACTATCATGTAGAATTTGTAAATATTACGTTAGATCCTGTGGAGCGTTCTGCTTGTTAATTTCAATGCAAGAAAAAAACGGTCAAAAACTAGGCTTGATTTTATACACAAAGCAATTCAAACTTAATTCTTCATACATAGTTCGATATGTTAATGACATTATATTTTATTTAGAATTTCACCTCATCACTTATTTACTCAACTTGAAAACTGCTGATGAAAACTTTGAACAATTTAGAGCTTTCTTGTGTATGCAATCAACATATATACACATTTTATTTTCAGACTGGACTGTATGCAGTTTGTGCACGGGCACTTAACTGTTGCACTCGTTTCAAGTGCTGTTTTAATACTAAGCAAAGTTGGATAAAGAGCTTAAACTGGATTTAGGAAAGTCCACTTTCATGTTTACAAGGCCCTCAAGCGAAATCATCAAAAACTACAAATCCCTCTGTTGTACCTGACTGATGCAATATAAAACTTGAACATAAAACATTGAGAAACCCCCTAGGCGACAGTCAGGGACGTATAACTCGAGAAATTATAAGGTAAAACGGTATTCGGAATACATGTTTGCACGAAACAAAATACCAAATCCATTATCCATCATCTTTGAAGGTGGATATATACGTGCTCCGCAAGAATATATAACCAACACTGTGAAAACAAGATTGGAAAGCGAAAGCAGACACACATCGAGGGGGTTGCATGGAGCATTGATCTGTATATAATAGATTAACTAAAATCCTTTCACCATTTGACTTGACAAATTAAATCGGATCTCTATTATCTATTATTTATCATCTTATTCATCATATTTAAACATCACATTTTACGTTCAGAGTAATAAAATATTCTAGAAGCCAGCCAAGACTCTCTGTGATAGATGGGTGCACTTTAAGTGCAATTCTTAGCTTTATGTTTTATGTGTTCCTTGTACATTGAAAAATTGTCTTCCATTTCATCCTTGATGGAGTGCATTTAAGGGTACTATGTAACGTCTAAGCACCCTCAAAATTAGTAAGAATACTGAATGAAAGAATATTCATTCTCATCTATAATACTTTTATGTTCATTATTAAAAATTAGGTCTAACAGATGTCGATTATTCTGGACTTCTAAAATTATGAATTCAATAAGTAAATGGATATCTGCCGCAAACGATATTTCCACATATCTAATATATAAAAATTTAATTCCACTATTTAAAAATATAAACTCTCACTTCTGGAGAAAAATGTTTCAAACGTGAAATTAATCTCATTTCAGGTTGCATGGCTTCGAGTGGATACACAGACAATTCTTACTATAGCCAAGCAAGTCATCACGAAAAATTACAGGATCGGGGTGACTCACATCGATCACAGAATCTGGTTTCTTCACATTCGCGAAGTTAGAGAATCAGATCGTGGCTGGTACATGTGTCAAATAAACACAGATCCTATGAAGAGTCAAGTCGGTTATCTAGATGTTGTTGGTAAGTACTTATTAAATTTTTTTTGAAGGACACACTAAGAAAAAAATACGGATAATTTGGATATATGCCAAAATTCAAAAGAGTATAAACAATCCAAAAACCGATGTACACCCAAATTTAGTACTGGTTAACTCAGAAGAATACATTTATGGAGAAAAATAGCTCATTCTTTTGATAAAAATCTATTTTATATGGGTTCAAATAATAAGAATCAATTTTCCGGAAACTATTCGTCTTCAAATTGTATGGTATTTAATGTTTAACCTGATTCATCGTAGCTATTGTGACAATGCTCTAGAATTCAATAGATTTCCATTCGAGAGTATTTTTTTCTCCATGATTTCAGATTTCACTTCAAGTGCTTCCATCGCTCCCCTTTCTGTAAAACTTTCCATCTATCGCTCTATTTCGTTCAATATCTTGCAGCACAAAAGCCTTATCGAAAACTCAACTCGATAGACATATTGTGAACTTCTGCTCAGTTGATGCATTCCCAGTATTAACAATAAATGGATGGTCCGATTGCTGTGAACAAATCCAGTGATAGTATATATAAGAGCAAAATACGAGAAGATTACATAGAACTTGTGTACAGAAAAAAACAGAGACAAAGGCGGCTATGTGGAGCCGTAAATTTCAAAGAGAAAGGACTTTATATCTCGTTCCCCCGTTCAATAAATTAAGGGACGTTTCATATCCTCCATTTCCTTCAGATTTTAATAATAGAAGCAGAAAGAAAAGAGCAGCTCCTTTGTATCCAGAAGTTCCTCAAGTTTCATTACTTCTTTTTACAAGTTTTATGGGCATATGGCTCGAAAATCTTGAATAATCTATTTGAAAAAGTGGTGTAACGAAATGTCTTAAAAATTTCTCGTACTTATTTTTTTTTAAACATGCTTAGCTTTTCCAATGACACTAAGTTGCTCCATTTATTACACTTGAAAGTTAAAAATTGAGTTCAATTATATCTTTTAATGTGTTGATAACTATTATTAATTTAATTTGTGATAGTTATGGTGGCGAAATATTTCATTGATTAAATATTTTTAATGATTTTACCAAATTTAAAAAAAATTTCGATGATACCTTTGAGTTTTGAAATTTTGTTTTTCATGATTTCTGAAGTATTTCGAAATATTTCAAATCATTTTTTATTTATTCAAGTAATTTCAAGAGGTTTTGAGGATTTTCAAAGGATTTCAAAGAATTTTTGATCAACTTAGGAGACTGCAAGGAACGTTGTGGGATTTCATGCAATTTCAAATAATTTCTAAACACAATGTGAAGAATTGTAAAAGACTTCAAATACTTTCCCAGAATATCTAAATCTTTTAATCAATTTCAGAAGATATCAAAGAATTTTGAGGTATTTAAAAAGATTTGAAGCGTTTTTTTAAATATTTAAGGGCATATCACATAACTGTTGAGAATTGTAATGGATTTTAAAGAATTTTTAGAAAATTTAAAATAGTTAAAAAGATTTTAGGAATTTTCGAAGAAATATCAGTGTTTGAAGAATATTCCGAATGATTTCGAAGAATTTTCTTAAACTTTCATGAGAAATGAAAAGATTTCCATGGATTTTGCAGGATTTGTTTAGGTTACAGCTAATTTTGTAAGAATTCAAGTTATTTAGGTACATATTAACGAGTAGTCAAATTTCTTAATGGGCTTCAACAAATCTCACGGGATATTGCAAAGCTTCTATAGGTGTGCTATTTCAAAAGTGATTTGAAACAATTTTAAGAAATCCCAAGAGATGTCTAATGATCCCGAAGGATCTTCAAAGCATTTTAGAGATTTTCTGAGTGTTTCAAAATATTTTAAGGGATTTCACTACATTTAAAGTTAATCCTAAAGAATTGGAGGCTTTTCACATGATTTCTGTTGATTTCTAAACATTTGAAGAGCTTTTAGAGGATATTTAGGGATTACAAAATATTTGAAAAGATCTCATTGATTTTCTAATAATTTCAAATAATATCAATAGAAGGATTTTGAAAAGTATTGAAGTTTTTGAAAGTACTTCAAAGCCTTTTAAGGGATTTTATTGGATTTCACAAGCTTTTAAAGCTTTTTAATGGATTATGATGGATTATCAACTTGTGTAAAGTTTTTTAAGCATTTCAAATCATTTTCAGGGATATCATAGCGTTTCAGAAAAATGTATAGGAGTTCCTGAGCTTCTAGAAGGTTTTAAAGCGTTTTAAGAAAATGTAAAAGGTTCATAACGTTACAGAAGAGATCAAGAGTGCATACACCTTTATTTATCCTAATACATACGAGTTTCACGATAAATATTTATTTTGATTGTTTTTATAGGTTTTGAGGTCAGTAAGTTTGTGCTAGAAATGTTATGATATATTATATACTTGACTCCTTTCGCCCTTTTTTAGCGCAACTTACAAGTGGAGACCATCAATTAAGCGGTTGGATGCAAGAACGGCCTACTTGCATTTTGGGTAAGGTCGTAAGTCGAGTCTAAATCGTAACATTCGTAAACACAAAACTTGTGTTAGGACCAAGATTTATAATATCTTTGGTTAGGAGAAGAGTCAAGGGTTGGAATATCGTGAGTTTCTTTATGACCAAATTATGAGACAATTTAATAAGGTAAAATTTTTTATTGTTTTTTAAAAGTGGCTAAAAGCGCAAAAGTGTTAGGACTGTCAGGATGGTATAGTTCTAAAGTTTTTGATTGAATTCGAGGTTATGTTTACACGTACAACGTTATGTTGTTTATAAGTATATCAAAAATCAGCAATGCGTTATTAATATCCAGCACTTGGCTCTGAACTTCTGTCTAGCATTATATTCTCGAATTAAATTGCAAAGAAAAAATTAATTTGATGTTTTACAGCTCCTTCGTATTTGACAAAGCCATTTTTAAAACATTTATCTGTCAAATATGAAGGAGCTGTAAAACATCAAATTAATTTTTTCTTTGCAGTTTAGTACGAGAATATAATGCTTGACAGAAGATCAGAGCCAAGTGCTGGATATTAATAACGCATTGCTGATTTTTTATATACTTATAAACAACATAACATTGTACGTGTAAACATAACCTTGAATTCAATCAAAAACTTTAGGACTATATGATCCTGACAGTCCTAACACTTTGGTGCTCTTAACCACTTTAAAAAAAACAATAACAAATTTTACCTTATTAAAATGTCTCATAATTTGGTCATAAAAAAAATTCACGA
The DNA here is from genome assembly GCA_035041075.1 of Acraspis erinacei. Lineage (NCBI taxonomy): Eukaryota > Metazoa > Arthropoda > Insecta > Hymenoptera > Cynipidae > Acraspis > Acraspis erinacei. The sequence goes on along the minus strand of JAWWLR010000158.1, from coordinate 63,990,609 downwards.
TATTCGAACACTTGCGTCTTCTCCTAACCAAAGACATTATAAATCTTTGTCCTAACCCAAGTTTTGTGTTTACGAATGTTACGAATCTACGAATTATCCGAATTTCCATTCGGCTGTTATCGTGTATTTCCGCATCGCACTGTTTTATCTCTCGAGCAGGTTAATCACGTGACTAGACTGGACTCGACTTATGACCTTACGCTAAATGCAAGTAGGCCGTTCTTGCACCCAAACGCTCAATTGTAGACTCTAGTTTAGGTATATTATATTTTTAATGAAAGTTAATTATATAAATGTTCCCTTAGGAAAGTATAGTCATACACTTTTTCGCCGTTTTTCAAAAAATCGACTTTGAAATATTTGCTCAGGCAGTAGCCCTTCGGCCTTATAGACGGAATGTTACGTGTTCGATTCTCGCTGCCTGCACTTCTTATATTTTTGTATTAATTAAAATGTTTATGAATATAATATACTTTAATAATCATTAAAAATTATGTAGATAATAATTTTTCAATGCCATTTTTCACGGATGAACATACTTTTTTTAATTTTTTATAACGTACAACTAATTACATTTGAAATTACATTTCAAACATAACAGTCACTCATCAAAGAAATATTGGCTTAAGAAGGTATGAGCTTTAAGCATTAACCTTTATAACAACATTTTTTTCCGTGAAAATAATAGTAATTTTTATTTTTAATTAAATAATTTTTGGATATTATTAAAGAAATAAATATTTATAAGCATTTAAATAAATACAAAGTCAATAAAAAAGAGAAAAATTCAGGTAGAAAGAATCGAACACGCAACCTTCCGTCTACGAAACTGAAGCGCGATGACCTGAGCTACCGGCCAACTGAAAGTTTTTTTTGCCAAACTCTATATGACCTTTGTCGAGTATTTGAATGTCGATTTAAAAAAAAACAGCGAAAAGGCGCATATTATCGCTTTTGCAAATTAATAATCAGGCTTTCATTAAAAAAATTATGAACCAAAAATATAATTCACGCTTAGCGGTATCGGTTGTTTTTAATTAAAATGAACAGAATAAATGGAAGTAACGAAAATATGTCTCCTATCATAGTATATTTTCATAACTATAAGATAATAATTATGGCATTGGGCCTTTGCGCTAATTCAGGGAATATCGTCAGAAGGGTTCGAAATGAAATTTTGTTGTTCAAAGGTTTGAGTAGAATTGTGTGGTTAAGGTGATTCAAGTAATATGTCTCGAGAATCAAGCTTAAAAGGATTCTGGACAGGTAGATACATTCGTAAGACTGAAAAGGGAAGCCAAGTCGAGTTTCTCGAAGCAGCGGCATTTCCTCGAGCGCCTCTCGTAGTGTGTAAAACACCGCACCGGTAAAGTAATGCTTGCTTACTTCTGATCCTAGGAGTTCGTGCAAAGCAACGAATGGGAAGACGTGAAATGATTTCACGAGGGAGATGAAGTTTCGTAAGTAGCCGGTCGGGGGTAGGTCGACATGCTCGTTGAGGTATGAGACTGGTGTTGCCAAGTAGGGATGTGGCCCGTGGAAAGAGGGTAGGAAGGTACTAACGGAAACTAGCGGGATTAAATTGCTACAGATGAGCTGCAGAAGACTTCCTATAGCTTACCAACTTCATTTCTTCAGATATGAATTCTGAATACATTGTGGCACAGATTTTGCTTCGTTAAATACATACTGAACATTTAACTTGCAAACATCAAGTGCCTTTTAGGTTCCAGCAAATACAAGGGGCTAACGAATTTTGAAAGCTGGTATACACACTGTTAAAAATTTCTGTTGGAAACTTCCACTACATGTATTGGAAGTTTATTTCCGAAACGTAAGGGAACGCTACTATACAGAATGTTGTAGTTTTCAAATGTTGGCATTAGTATAGTACCTCACATGTATTGGAATTTTATAATACATGTCCAGCAGCCAGTAACTCTACACCTATTGAAGCGAAAAATTGAAGAAAACATGTCAATCATTTCTCAGAAGACTTGTTCCCGGAAGAAAAAATAAATAAATGTTCTGAAGAAACAAAAAATGTCTAATTAATGTATAGTATATAACGCACCTATTTCTAGAATTTAAGGAATTCATGGAATTTAAAGATTTCGTGAAATTCACAGAATTTACGGAATTCATAGAACGCCCGGAATTCACGGATTTCATGAATTCATCGGAATTCATAGAATTTCCAGAATTCTAGGAATTCACTATATTCACGGAATTCACAGACTTCAATAAATTCACCAAATTCATGGAATTCACGGAATTCAACAAATTCACGGAATTTACGATATTCACGCAATTCAAAAAAATCAGAGCATTTCCGGAAGTCACGGAATCCAAGAAAATCAGGAAATTCACGAAATTTACGGGATTCACGGAATTCATTGAATTTACGCAATGCAAAGAATTCACAGAATTTAACTAATTCACGGAATTGAACTAATTCGTGAAATTCAAGAAAATCGTGCAGTTCATGGTATTCACGAAATTCAAGGAATTCATAACAATTTTCTTCGGTTCCATAAATCCCATGAAATCCGTAAATTCCTTGAATTTCATGAATTACGCGAATTTTTTTAATTCTATGAATTCCGATAATTCCTTGAATTCCATAAATTCCGTGAATTAAGCAAATCCAGTGAATTTCGTGATTGCAGTGAATTTCTTGAATTCCGTAATTTTCACGAATTCCTGTAAGTCCTTGAATTCTATTAATTGCGTGAATTTCATACATTTAGTGAGTTCCTTGAAATCTACGAAATCCGTGACTTGTGTTAAATTCATTAATTTCCTGAGTTCCTTGAATTCCATGAAGTTTGCGAAATCCGCGACTTCTGCAAATTTCATGAATTCCGCGAATTCTATAGATTTCGTAAATTCCGTCCTTTCTATCAATTCCGTGAATTTTATGAATTTCGTGAATTCCGTGAATTTTATGAATTTCGTGAATTCCGGGAATTTCTTGAATTAGTCGAATTCCGTGAATTCCTTGAATTCCATTAACTCCGTTATTTCATTGTGCGCAATTTTCGTCTTACGGTTGCTTCATGATTTACAACACTTACATGCATTGCAATTTCCTCATTCGAACACCATGTTTGCAATATTACCTCACGCTTGTATTGTAAAACTCTTGTAGGAGTTTTGTAGAATTCCAAAGATTTTTAACAGTGCACCTCCCATGGAACACCTTTAGACCATTGAAATCTTTAGAAATATTGTGAAATCTCATGAAATTCACGTTGTTAGGAAAATCTGTATGAAATTTTATATACATGTGTGTGACACAATTAAGCACTATCGCTACTGAAAGCCCGTGCAGAAATTTTGAAAGGGCTCTAGTGGGGGCCTGGCTATTTTTCCCTATCTCTAGTCGGGCTCTAGTGGGGAAAACTAGTCGGGGCCCCATCTATAACGTAACGCTGAGGCCATGGGGGC
>JAWWLR010000158.1:63829632-63840018 GCA_035041075.1 Acraspis erinacei | reverse complement strand
CCATAATTTCCCCTTACTTCCCTTTCATGTCCCCTACTTCCCTCCCCCCAATTCACCTACCGCCCTCTAGTTTTCCGTCCTCATATTTCCTCTACTGCCTCACCGCCCATTTTCCGTCTCTTTCAGTACCCTAATTTAACCTAACTTTCCCTACCTTAATTTAATCTACTCTTCCTTCCCTCAGATGCACTCAAGTTCCCTACTTTCCCTCCAAAATTTGGCCTGAATTCCTCTAAATCACTCTTATTTCTCCTACTTCCCCTTTCTTCACTTTCCTTCTTTCCCCTTTATTTTCCCTCACTATCCCTATCCTCATTTACCCCTTTTTCCCTTACTATCATTTCACATTACTTCTCACTCAAGTTTCCTCTTACTTCCCCTTCCTTATCAACATTTCTGATCCACTTCCCCTCTTCTCGCTTTCCAAGCTAACACCCTACTTCCCTTTCCTGGATATCAATTTCTCCTTATTTCCCTCACTACCATCCCTTACTTTCAATCAATTCCCCTACTTCTCTTCACTTCCTCTACTCTCCCTTCCTACTTTTCCCTCACCTGCTCTTCTTGTCTCTTCACTTATTCTCCCTACTTCCCTCCACTCATTTCCCGTCTCTTCCCTTACCCTAACCCATTAACGCCCAAAATCACAGACTTTTTAACTCATTTTTGACCCTTGTAGCCAAAGCAAAAAGGGAATATAACATGATAAATCCTTGTATATTTCATGTTTTTGGGTCTCCTCTTTCGATTTATGAAGTCAAAATTACATTTCCGTGCACTGCAAAACCAATATGGCGGATTTTATTTAAAAAAGTACCGAAAATTTGAAAAAAAATCTATTCTTTTTTTCAAATGGATAAAGCATATTGATGTATTTGAAACTATGGACAAAGGTAGATAAAATAGTTGTAATTTATGAAAAACATTTTTTTTCATGACATTTCTAAGATAATTGGCGGATTCAATATGGCGCTTAGAAAACTTGGGAAATACAGATTTTTTTCAAGATTATCGTTGATGAAAATTTCTGAACCTTTATTAAATTCAATTTTCCTACGTTTCTTGGAACATTATCTGAAAATCCTGTGACAACGTTAGAAAATTCAAACTGGCGAATCCAACATGTTGGTCCGTACATTGAAAATTCAATAATATACTAATGAAAAAAATATTCTCGTATTTTATATAAAATTTGTGATAAAAAATGTCTCTAGCCATTTTTTGATTAAGAGCGCTGAATCTCCGGAACAAATTCGTAAACTTCTGAATTTATGTTTCACGATCAGTATGACCTTCAACAACCGATACGTTTGGCTAAGTGATATCATTTGATGTTCCCTTCAGCTTTCTTACAATAAATAATATATTGCTATGAAAAGCATACAACAACAAATATTATACAGAATTATATCGCGCGTTAGCCGTTTCTTGGAAACGTTTTCCAACTCTTACAACGTGGAGGTGGGCGGTCAAGAGTCTTTTTTCAGTTTTTTTTTAATTTCTTGGATTTTATATTTTCTTTGTAATTTTTAAAATTTTATATTTTTTGTCTATTTTTTGAAAAATTTTTAAATTGTAGATACTTTTAGATTTTAACTTTCATATAACTTTGCTGCTCCGAAATATTTCAATGATTATTGCTAAAGCAGGTTTTACAGTAATATAGGGCACAGGTATTGCAGTACTTTGTGGTTTGAATTGGACATTTTGCCGTTGAACAATTTTTTTTAAATTTTTTATAAGAAACATCGTTCGTCTTTGATCTATGTCTTTTGCCATTTTGAAGGTACTGTCTGGCAATAGCCATCGCGAAATCTTTTGATCCAACTTTCTTCTGGGCTAAATTACAAGCATTGTATATCACTAGAGCGTTAACAATTGCAGATTGAATAAGCCTGATAAAAACTATCCATGTCCATTTTTTCGGACGTATGCATGGCAAAAGGTTGTTGCAATGATTATCATGTAAATCGACACCTCCCATGAATGAATTATAAGCGTGAAAGGTACGTGGAAAAAGTATGTCGACTTTTGCTTTTTTCTCTGCGCTATATCTTTGTGACGGTAATTGGGGGTTTACGCCTGCAGCACATGAAGCTATTGACACTTGCTTGGAGTCCATGACACTAATGTAGTTTATTCCACTTTTCGTATCATGCTTAGCGATGTTAGTACCTCTCAGTGCTTTTTTGTCAATTACGTTTCTTACCTCCGTAGACACACGATTGTCTCTTATTGTACCTGTGCTTCTGAGCCCTAATTTTTGCAAGTGTAAAATGAGATCAAAACTTGTAAAATAATTATCGAAATAAAGATGATATTGAGTAGTTTCTATTGCAGATAATTTCTTGAAAAATGGATCCAATAAATTCATGACCACTCTTGAACCAAGAGCATATTTATTTAGAAAATTCACATTTGAATCCTTGCCACAATACAAATCTAAATCCAATCAAAATCCATCGGAGGTACAAAGAGTCCCCAAAATTTCAAACCAAACCGAATTAGTTTCCCTCGAATAAACTGTAATAACGAGGTTCTGGCATACGATTTGGCCATCATTTCATCGATCGATAGAGCAGTTCTAAAATATCCAAAACTTTGAATATTTTTTCTGAACTTATTCAACAAAACTCGAACCCTCCACGTCTTATCATTGGGATCATTATCACAAGACTTGGAACATTTCAAATAGGATTTAATTTCTTCAAAATTAGTACGTGACATAGCTTATTGAAATATATCGCAAGACAATAGAGGGTCTAATGACCAGTAATCTCTCTGAGATTTCCTCTTATTGAATGAAGATAAAATGATTACGCCCAAAAAGTTTCTAAGTCTATTTTTGTGAGATTATAGCCATTGTCATTGGTGGCTTCAATAATATAATTTTTCATATCATCTGAAATGAATAGTTGCTATCATACTTTCTTTCCCCGCTTACTCATTCATACAAGTGTTCATTTTCCAATTTTTTTATTATCTGTATATGTTTTAGAAATTTTTTTATATGAGTGTTGAGCTAACACATCTTCAATGTCAGTGTCCTGATCATTATTTTCATCCAAATCTTCATCATCAGATCCTCCGTCTGATTCTCCAGAATCATCTGGATTTGGTATGTCAATAAATTCGTTATAACTGTTATTAGAATCATCGAACTCGTAATGTTCGTGACTTCGAGAAGAACATCTTCAGTCTTGGAGGCATATCATAAGCTTTTATTTCTTATTTTTACATTCTTTATCACCCGAGACAGAGCACAAAGTTTGAACTCGTACCAAGAGTCAGAATGGATTTAGTGAGATGGATTTAGTGAAAGAGTGGATTGAATCAATATGATATACTTTAGAGTGAATGAATGGATCGAATCAATATGGTTTAATTTAGAAAATAAGAAAATTTCTTATTTTTATCTTAAGAAATATCAATTCATTTGAATAAAGAATTATACACTTTTTTGTCACATTAAGAAGCCATAGAAACACGAGAGCCTGCATGCAAAAATGCATGGACGTTAAAGAAGCTAGAGAAGTATGCCAGGATAGAAAAATTTGGCGGCAAATAGTTAACAAAAAGAGGGTCAGGAGAGTGAATGTCGCCTGAAACAAAAGACCTTCGATACTAATGGACCCAAGTGAGGAACCTCACATGAAAACTTTGGGAGGATCTTTACTTGGGGTGATTGCTAGAGAGATTGATCGGCAACCTGGGTCGGAGCTGTGTTGTGGAACTACCTTATTATTTATATAAATAATACGATAGTTCCAGATCAATATAAAAATTCTATAACCCTTCCTCACATTACTCCCTTCTCCACCGAGTGAGTGACAATTCATGCGTTTAGACGTAGTTTCGATGTGGCTAAATTGACAGCCGTTTGAGCGACACTTGGAAATACAGGCGAGTCCCGTCCATTTTCAATTGCAAAATTAACAACAAAAAGGACCCTTTTGGAAAAAGTGAGCTGAACCGACCGGTATAATTGCCTTTAGATTAGGTTCTTAAATTATGGCGTTCAACAACTCCACTGTTTAGATTCAGTTTGCCCCTAGCAAATTTGACAGTCGTTTGAAGCGCCATAAGGCGCTTCCTCAGGAGTGAAAATTAACCCATGTATTACACAGACAATGTTTTCTCCTACAATTATGAATTGCTTAATTTCATATTTTAATCACAGAATATGAATGTTAAAATACAGAATCAAACATAGAGTTTTTTTTCAAAACATGGTCTGATTCTTATTTTATTCCAATTAATTGAAACTTAATGCATTTCATGCGCCTGGGGAAGAGCAAACTACCACCATGAGTGCACCTACGGCGAACGGAATATGGGACCGGGCAGTAGAGAGTGTTATTTTTCGACGATACTTTAAAAATCCTAAAACCCAGGCTCGAGCCCAGGACGGAGATTGATTGCCTGTCCTGCCTCACTCAACTTTCCTATAATAAGATATTACAGCCAGTTTAAGGAAATAAAAAAATGACTAAAATATTAAGGAATTTAATTGTAATATTCTGCATTTGGTGCATTACAGAACAACGAGACGTGTAAAAAAGATAGAAGGAAATCGGATAATCCATTCAATTTCTGGATATACATTTTTTCTATCTTTTCCGATTCTACGACAAAACTTCTGAAAAAAGATGCTGCGCCCAGAATTGGAAACTGTTTAATCGAAAAACAATGGAATTAATCCTTCTTCGATTAGTTAAAGTAAAATTTTTGAACAATTTAATAAAATGTAGGTGTTTTGGGTTTGAATCGTGGGCAAAACTACGATTGAAACTCGAAAAACCTCCTTTCTATTATAATGAATACTACCAGAAAAAATACTAAAGATAATTTTAACAAAGAAGAATCTTCCTAAATATTTGAAATGTCTTTAATAAAGTATAACTTTGTAATCTCGTATCAAACTTACACCTATCGATGCTACACTAATTTTCTAGAAACTGTTTAATAGACTTGCTCAAGAAAAAAGCGAGTTGGTGGTCACTTAGATTTCAGAGATCTGCAAGTTTGATCTCATCCGTTCTCGCTATTCTCAAGTTCTGCAATATCTCTCTAAAGTTTCAAATTGTCCAAGTTCTGATTGTTCACACCTTTTAATTACGAAGCTCTAGGGTGATTGTGATTCACGACAGTTCCTTGCCTCTTAAAAAGTTTTTCATTGTGGAATTATGGATTTGTTTTGATCATAAGACGTCAAATAAAATAAAAATACAACATCCATAAAAGCTTCATCATTGCACTTAAAGTGAATCAATATCGGATATAGTCATAATAAAAGAATTTTCGATCGAGTATCTTGCAGGATATTGAATGAACTTCACATGAATTTTATTTCATTCTTTCGGATGTATTTCCGAAAAGATTATTCCTCCGATTGACTTGAAACTCCGTATACCTAAGTATTTTAATGCGCTGATCACGAATATAATAGTGAAAATAGGCGCAAATTCGATTTTTATAGTGAAAACCATGAAAAATCCAGCAAAGTACACCTTTTACGTATTATAAATTTGTACTGAAAAATCAATATTTTCGAGAATAGTAGGTCAATGTTCGTAAAAAGTGTAAAATTGCTTCGAATAGAGCTTGTGGAACTCTTGTGAATGGTCACTGAATTAATGTAGCTCACGATTCCAAACATTTCCAAAGTCTCGTGTAGGTGGGGGGGGGGGCATCCCAGTGACTGGTCCAGGAATAAATAAGGTCACATCCCTACCCCATTCCAACCTGTCGTGGGGAAAGGCACCCCTGTGATTTCTCTCAGAATTTTGATCACATTTCTGCCCCTTTCCAATATCTCGTGGGGGGAAGTCGCTTCTGTTACTAGTCGCAGAAATAATGTACGTCACATACCTTCCCCTTTTCCAACGTCTCGTGGGCGGTAGTTAACCCTGTGTTTGGTCGCAGAAATAATATAGCTCACATCCTTACCCGTGGCCAGAGTCTCATGGTAGAAAGGCGATATCATGACTGACAATAAAAATAAATTAAGTCAAAAACCTCCTGCTTAAGTAAAAACGCTTCTCCTTTATCTTAGTCACATCCTTACCCCTTTTCGACTTATAGTGGGGGGATGGGGGCGGAAAGGCATCCTTGTGACTGGCCATAGAAATTAATTTTTTTCTCAAAAAAATCTTCGCCTAAGCATTCCATGAGCTCGTAAAATATGTATCTCTGAAAGATCTGTAACTTTTGAGAAAGGCATTGTTGAAATTTTGTATTATTTACCACGTTCTTTCTAAAGAAGGTTATGAAAAACTAGAAAACTGAAATATTTCTAAAATATATTTAAAAATATTTTAATCAATATTAACATGGAAACTTAACGGTATATTGGAGATTTTAAAGTCCTGAATTTTCATCAAGATGTAATTCATATAAATAAAATACTATAGAGAGAGAACCCAAATATCAGTAAAACCTTCAACCTATTAAAGTTCCAATTATATTGTTCTCTAATTCGCAAACGAACGTTAGAATTTAGAACTTTCGTGGTAATGACTTTACACTCGTGTTATATAATTCTCACCCTTTTGCGTTGAACTTAAAGGATGAGGTTAGAAGAGCTGTAAGCGTGACAGAATGCTCCAACTACTAGACTCTTGACTACGCGATATCTCTTAGCTTAAACTGACGCACTTAACTTAAGCTATGCTTGTCGCGTTCGCAGTGCTCGGCTTACCCAAAGGTAAAATTCCCTGAAATACTTTTCTTTTTGAAACACTTTGTAACAGACTTATAATAAAATAATTGAAGCGGTGAAAGCTAAATGAAGCTACGGTCAATTAACACAATAAAAATGTTAATCAAACTCCTACAACTTACTACGTCTCGTAATTGCGGAAAAGTACCCCTCTCTGACTGTTCAACTAAGTAATGTTGGTTAATCCTCCACCCCTTTCTAACGTCTCGAGGGGACGGGAAGGCATCCTTTTTACTGGCCACACACATGATCTTGGTGACAGAAAGGCACAATCTCATGGCGGCAGAAAGGCACCCCTATGAATTCTCACATTAATAGTGTCGTTTCAACTCTCACACTTTTCCAACATCTTGTAATCAACGGGAAGCATCTATGTTACTAGTCATAGAAATAATGTACCTATATGACTTGTAGGGACGTTAAGGTACCCATGTGACTGATCACAGAAATAATGTTTGGCAAATTTCTTCCCCTTCCCAATATCTCGTGGGGTGGAAAGGCGCCCGCGTGACTAGACAAAGAAACAATGCTTGTTAAATGTTTGTTTATTTCCGTTGTCTCTTAAGGAAAGGACGAAAAGGCAGCCCTGTGACTGGTCACAGAAATAATTTTATGTACATTTGTACAATCCACTAGGAGGAATTTTCTATAAAAAAGAAAGGAATGCTTAATAAAAAAGTTTAATTTTTAGTCACAAACATATAAGCTTATATTGTATTATCATTATAGAGGAGAGAAGAAAAAGTGAAGAAAAATTTCATTGTTATGGTTACGTGTAGTAAGTGCGTAGTTGCACGGTGTGGTTCTCAATATATTAGATACCTGTGGTTCTTATAAAACACTCTGGCTGCGCGGGGGAAACTAGTTACAAAGGGGTTTGTGACTACAGCAAAAACTGAAAATATCTAAATAACAGTAAATTTATACTTCAGAAACACCTAATACAATTTTTCATTGAAAATAATACTTTCTTTTGCATTTTATTAGCGATTACCTGGGGTATCTCATATTATGAGAATAATTTGACGAATTTGGAAAAAGCACTTTTTTTACATTTTTTGTATTTTCAACAACAAAGAAACTCATAAAATTGTTCATTTTAGCATCTTTTGGTTAACTAAATTCCCTTTAAAATTACCGATATTACTTTTAAATTCAATTCATAGAATTTCGGCAATCACATCAAACAGAATTGGTATCTCATATTTGGGTACTCTCCTCTAACATTAATTAATTTGGATACCTAATAATATTTCGAATTCCTAAATACTTGAAGAAGTTCAATATTGATTTTCGAATTGTCATGAAATTGACTTTTTTTGTTCTTAAAATTTGAAAACATTGGAATATATTAAAATACTATATTTTATGGTGAACAATTTGAAAATTTATTTTCTTACTGAAATAGGTTTGAAAAATAGAGAAAGTTCGATCTCTGAAGAAAACTCAATTTCGTCAAAAAGTGGACATAGTACCTTTTAGCTTTCCCTTCTTCAATTGAGAAAACATGATTGGCTGAACGTGGATCTTTGATAAAAGGAAGTTAAATTAAAAATGCAACTAGAAAAGAGGAAGACATAAAATGGGTAGTTGACAGTTTACCTTGTAGGTAGAGAGGTCATCAACGACACAAGCGAGTACAGCCTCCCTTCCCACTGGGACCGTCACGTTTGATATTGGCTCGCTGAAGGTGGGTCCCTCTGAAACACACCGTGTTACATGCCTTCTAAGTAACCCATTTTAACCAACGTGCTGTGTCAGAATAAGTAAACAACAAAGGTGCATGCTCGTATAAAATCTACTAGTGGCTGACCCATCATTTCACGGCATATGTCAGAATATGTCAGAAATTTCCCTCAGAAGGGTAATAACGCATGCACGAAATGTATATACTCATACAATAGGGTGGACCAAATTTTTTTCTTTGAATTTTCATGCTTGTTGTTACCAAATTTGTTCAAATTCATAAAGAATCAAATGCCTCGTCGTCCCGAAATTCAGGATGAATAGTCAAATATTTTTTATCAGCTTGGCTATTCGGCCAGAATTTTCGGGAAGACTAGTTCATCGCAAAAGAGAATTTTTTCTCGATTTTTTTGAAAATTATTTGTTCAGAACAAACTGAAAAGTGGATAAAAAGTCAAAAATTTCAGAAAAAAACACAACCCTGGTATTAGTATGGATGAAGCTGGTTATTAATAATAATAAGTGGTTTTAACAATTAATTTTGACCAATTTAATTAATTATTAAGTCACTCTAAGTGAGAAATAGATAAACAGTTGCAATTTTCAGAAAACTCGCAACTTTGTACCATCAAGCAAAGAGAATATTATTAACAATAACTATAAATTGTTTAAATAATTATTTTCCTTGACTTGAATTAATTCGCACTTCACTCTAATAAAAAATTGGACCAAAAGTGAACAATTTATGAAAAACCCAGACTTTCTCTTTCTATTGTAAAAGAAAATTTCTGAAGACAATAATAAATTGTTTAAACAATTCATAATGCATCTAATTATCAGTATCAAGTATTATCTTATGTTAAATAAAGTTTGCATTTTTTAAACGAAAAAAAGTTACTTAAATATCTAGTTATTAGTACAAAGTAATATTTTATGTATTAGAAACAATCTGTACTAAAATCAACTTCAGAGAAATAATAATTAGCGCCAAAATATCGCAAGCCCCAATTTTTTAATTCTGTAAAATCCTTTTTTTAATATGCTAGTTGAAACCTATCTCAACTGATAAAATTACTTTGTATACTATTATACATTTTAAACTTCGTGAATTCTCTTCAAAATTTGTTGTAAATCCCTAAAAACTTTTTAAATCATCTGAAAATTCCTTGAAATCATTTGAATTTCATGGTTATGGTACGTAATATCTTAAAATCACTCTGAAACGATTAGGCGCCCTGGATATCCATTAAAATCTTTTAAATACTCTGAAAATCTCTTAAAATTCTTTGAGGAATCCTTGAAATATTTTTAAATCCTTAAAATCGCTTAAAATCTTTAAAATTCCATAAGAATCAGTTCTAATCCATTGAAATCTATGGAAATATCTTAAAATCTCTAAAAAAATGAAATAAAGTCATTGAACTTCTGTGAAATATTTGGAAATATAGCGAGATACTTTGGAATCTTGTAAACCCCTTTAGAATTAACTGAAGTCTTTAAAATATGTAGGAATCTTTAAATATCTTAAAGTCCTTTCAAATCAGGTGAAATCATCGAAAATTCTCTAATTTTCTTAAGATCTGTTAACAACCATTAAAATTCTTTGAAATCATTGCAGATCTTATGAAATCCCTTCATCAACTCCTTTGGAATCTTCATATCTTCAAATGCTTTTTAAATCGTATAGGAATTTTGTGATTTATGGAAATAACTAGTAGGTAATTTCTCCACACTCTTAAAATGTTTTAAATTCATTTGAAATCTTTAAAACCTTTCTTAATCCGTTTTGATTTCGTTCATGATGCCCTAAGTCTTTTGTAATCACGTTTACAGTAAGAAGGGCGGTAGTCAGGTAATTGAAATCTTAAGAATCTTAAGATTATTAATTATTAATTAATCTTTATTAATTAATTATTATTAATTATATCATATTAATTATAATAAATAAATATATATATATATATTATTATTTATATATA
>JAWWLR010000158.1:63750126-63760974 GCA_035041075.1 Acraspis erinacei | reverse complement strand
GTATTTTCAAAGTTTAAATATTATTAATATTATTATAATTATTAGTATTGAAGTGATTAGTGATATAGTTATGTTTTAATATTCAAAATCATCATATTGATATTTTAACTCGTACGATAATTTAATATTAAATTGCATTTAGCCTAATATTAAAAATGATAAGTAAATTAAAAAAATGCATGATAACTTTCGAAAGAATTGACCGTTTGGACTAGCCTTTAGTCTATTTTTGTAGTGTCCCAAACTAAATTTAAAGTTCGTTAGTCCGCGATTTTGGATAAAAATTCAAAAAGTGAGGGTATTTTGAAAATTTGGAGTCCTATTTTTCAAGATTCAAAGATTTTCTTTACGGATATTCATAATATTCAAAAAGACGAACAATTTATCCTAATTGCTTTTTTTGATAAAACCAAAAATCACCAGTTATAGCATTTAAAAAATTCTAAAAAACACACGAAAATGAACATTTTACGCCAAATAACGTACACTATGAAAAAAAGTCAAGAAAAAAAACGTTTCTTTTTGAATTCCCTGCAAGATTATTATAACAAATTTTTTAATTTTCTTGAAAAATTGATAGTTAAAATTTTTACAGCATAAAAAATAATTAAAAATCAAAAATTAAATTTTTTCGTTAAACTATTTTACATCATTTCAAAGATTCTCAATTATATAAATCCGTTCTTCTGTTTTTTTTAATAAATATACTGACCAGTAATAAACGAATTACCTGGTCAACACCATAACATCGTCAAGAAAGTATATTTGCGATTAGGCACAGTCTATATACAATAATTTGGGACTCTTGGAACACATTCGTAATGGCGTACCTGGTGGACATCTGACGGTCAGGTATGGTGTCAATAATATTGTTTTACTGATGAGGACTATCGGCGAATAGTCGAAACGTTTTACCAACCAAACTATACTGTGGGATCTCGCAGTTAGTTCTTCTGTTTTTTGAATAAATATACTGACCAGTAATCAAAAAATTGAATCTTTTCAACCAACATCTTTACTTATTACTGACCCTGGTCAACACTAGAACATCTTCAAGAAAAAAAAGTATATAAGTTTCTAGTCTTGTACCTAAAGAATGGCCGGGAGTGGGAAAATGATACCATATGAACTCCCATCTAACACAAAGCTGCTGAAAGGTTGGTGACTCTTCACCCTAGACACTTTGAGAGAATCTTTTATTAAATTATTAGGAGATAAAGCATTAGGGCACCACAACTCTGATGTAGAACATGATGCGATAGAAAATTCCATTAACAAATTCTGGGTGACTAAGGTTAGGGATATAATTTATCAGTTAAAAAACGGTAAGACTGATTTATCGAGCGTTTGTGTAACATTTAAATCATAAAAATAAAATTGGAAATGAGCAAATTCAGTTTTTGAAAACATACAGCAGAAGTTGCAATAAAATGTTTAATAACAAAAGTTTTTTTTTAAAGAATGCGCTTCTTTCAACGAGAATTTTTTAATACCAATGTATGTTATGAATTGTAGTAATATACATTTATATATAATTTGAGGGAGAAATTCGAGTGCGAAACACGAGATACGTGATGAGAATGTGTCCACTAAAACCGAAGGAGCTGTAAACAATGAGAATTCACTATCACCAATTTACTATTGTTCATACTTTGACTTTTAGTTTTAAAAAGACGTTTTAAAAGTTTTTAAGAAGCAAACTTTATTAGGCCTTCTGCGGTCAATAAGGATATAGAAATTTAATAGATCCATGACATGAAAATTATGTGAAAAAAACGTCAGTTATGTCTACAATATGAAAAAAATAAAGAATCGTGTTAGTTCTGTCTACAATAACATATAACCAGTGCGTTTAAAAGTAAATCATTACTCATATATCAACCAAAATCCGTATTAACATTCCTCACATTTTTTATACATTTATTTGAATCACAGTTATTAGCTGTCGAAATTATTTGAAATGTGAAATACATTCATTTTCCAAATGAACAATCTTTACTAAGAAAAAAACCAATATTGTGAAAAATTCCTGAAAATAATCAAGAATATAATGACCAAATTTGGACAATCAGCATAAAATGTCCCCATTTTAAATTTGATTTTGGTCTTATTTAAATTTCTTGAGTTTTGAAAACCAATATCATTTTTCGTCGCTTGCAATTCCGTAATCGTTCGTCTCACTATCGTTACTCAAATTTTCGTAAAATGCTTGATGTCGCTCCGGTAAATACTGCTTTACTTGCTGCAAATCATCGTACTTCTCTTTCGTTATAGGATTTCCTTGAGGATACAACAGGGGCATGTCAAAATTCTTGAATTGTTCTTCACAAATGTTCCTCTTTTTAATCATTATTTCTCAAACTGTTTGATCATCGTATTACATGGAGATAGAAAAAAGTTGATTTTTGCGATATTCCAAAGTTCGAGCATTAAACCAATTTATTTTTTCTTTCGTTTTAGTCATTTTCCGATTGACTATGCCTTTTTTAGTTCCAGCGAGGAAACGAAGTTTTCGCTTGTCATTTTTGTGACCTCGAATTTTTTCTTTTTTCGTGCATCATAAATTATCTGAATCCAATGATCTGGAGAGAAAACGATTTCATGAAGCTTGCTCGCTGTCTCAATATCTCCGAAACAACCATCGCATTTGTTGTAGCTATGGCCTGACAAGAAGAATTTTTGAATAATTGACACCAGTCCACTTGAGTGAAGATATTTTTTGAGAAAAAGCGTTATCTTGATATTTCGTTTTTGCCCGCCCGCTGAGTCGGAGTACATGATAATTTGTTTAGTCGACGGCTGAATGGTTTTTGGAAATGAACTAGCAAACACGATCCGATTTCTTGGGCTCCTCTCGATCCAACATTTTCACTCCAAACGTACATGTAACCTTCGAAATAATGCAAATTTAGACATTTTTATTCTTATGAATCTTTAAAATGAACCCAGAATTTTGGTAAAACATTGATTCACGTTCGAGTATACGATCAAAAACGATTGTAGTGCTAGGCTCGTCAATCGTGAATCTTCGTATTTTACGATTACACCTTAAGTTTACGACTTCAATCATGAAAATCGTTTATAATTTTCGATTTTTAAAACGAAAATCTACGATTCAAACGTTCAAGTCATGGTCGTACGCAGCTACGATCATTGTTGTTTGAAGCCACGATACTCCTGCATTTATGAATTAGGCCGCGCCGATATGGACCGAGCTTATGTTTGGGTGCAACGAGATCATGGTTTGGAGCTACGATTTATTGTCGTTTTAAACGACAATAGTCGTAGCTTCATCCGATTGCAACGTATTGTCCTTTGAAACGACGATTTCGTAGTTCTTTATTTTCTTTTCTAATGTCACACTTTCTTGGCAGTGGGAGGGGGACTTACAGTTTAAGGTGGGTTCCGAACCACCAAGAGCAACAGCCCTAAGTACTGAGGGAACCTTTTTCTCTAGAGGTACCGGTCCCACGACTCTCCGGAGGTGAACAACTTCCTTGCTAGGCTAGTGTTCACCGCATGGGCCACCGAGACCCATCCAGAGTGCGAGGCGGGAATCGAACCCGCAAGCCGACAGAGTGTTGGCCAAATTTCGGCAACCACCATAAAATGTTCCTATGGATTGATTATGCCTTGATAAGAGTGCTGTATGAATGCCGAGACATTGGTGTCGTTTTTAAAAATGCTTTTTTTATTGTGACTTGATAATAATAAAAATACGAAAGAAATTAAAAAGCGAAGGAAGGAGATTTGGTTGGTTGCCTTCTCATTTTTCTTTCCTCTTTCTTATTTGTGCAAAAAAATTTCTTTCCTTTTTTAGGAAAATTTTTTATCTTCAAATTTCAATAGGAACATTTTATGGATGCCGACCAAATTTGGTCGTAGGGTTCTTGGTTTTATTTTGAGGAATTCTGCACATTAATTTGATTATTGGACGTTGAATAGGATTTTACATTTGATTTTAACCTCATTTAAATTTCTTAAATTTTATATTTTGAACACTTAATACTCTCCCTCTAAATAAAGAATATGTCTAGTACATGTTTTAGGCTCATGGTGTAAAACTAAAACATGTTCCTAATTAAACTGATAACCATTTTCGACCTGATGTTTGATAACTTTATTATGTGGTCTACATAACTTATATCACAATTTAAAACATCAATTTTAAGCGGAGAATATTTGTGTGTTAAATTTTACATAACTTAGTTCGGCATACGGAGGACATTAGGGCATTTTATTAAAATTTCACTTTCAGTCATGTAAAATGAAATAGGGTAATACTTGATATGAAAATATCAAATATTAATATAAATTCATTATAATTTAATTCGCGATTTAGTAAGAAATAATACAACTAAATAATGAAGATTATCTGACAGTTGTGTAAAATGAGATGACAATTACCAGCCAGTTAGGTAAAATGAGTCCAAGTGTTAGTTAAACCTTCAATCAAGGAAAACAAAGTTTAAAGCTTTAAATATATGAATTCCACGCTTTTAACGATATTAACGCTTTTAAAAATCGAAAACTCTGGGACGGGTTTCGAACCACCTAATCTAAGTTTAACGGGTTTGATTGCTAACGACTAAATCTCGCGGCTAACTTAACACTTAGAATATGGAGAGAAAAATCTCGGCTATAAAGTTAAAGTACGAGTACGTCAGGGCGTCCCCGTTTCATCGAAATTTCTTATTTTAATGATTCTCATTTTACCTTACTGTTGTGTAATTTCTCTTATAATAAAAGTGAAAATCTCTAAAAAATGCTGCAATCTATACTTTCTTGTAAGTGAATCGTTAATATCACATGAAAATAAACTTTATATCGTTCATTTAATAAAAATTTAAATTACTTTTCCGTATTTTACGATATGCGTACTGGTATGGAAATAATACAATCCTTATATCAATTAGTACATATCCGATTTTTCCCTTTTCGACTTGAGATTTCACATAACTATTTTGGAATATTCATAGTTCTGTTTCGTATTAAATCCTACAATAATGGTGAACTTTATCTAAATGCATTAATTTCCTCCATTTACCGAACTAATTGGGTACATTTTAATGAAAAAATTTTCTCTTTGTATATAGTTTTAATATTTTAAAATTTTATACATATACAATTTTATATACAAAGAATCTTTGCTTAATTATATGTAGTATAGAATATATCCTGAATGGTGTTTTAATATTAAATTATCTGAAAATTCTCTCAACCTTAAGGCACTAACCTACCACAAAATGGCATTGAAAAAAAGTTGAAATCTGCATCATGATTTAAATCTGAATTTATATGTTCTGGCAAGGGATCTTTGAGGGTTTTGATTATGTCGTTAATAAATGTCTGAATAAATTCTTTAGCAAGTATTGAGAAAGAGAGTATTTTTTATAAAATCAATATTGAACTTGCGAAATATTCAATTGATACTTTTAACGCTCCTTCAAACAGACTTTGGAGAATATTTATTTTATTCTTAATTTTATGATTAGAAAAAAATTTGAGGGAAAGTTGATGGTCAATGACCATTCTTCCTATATCAATCAGTGACAGTCTTACTACCATCAGTTTCAATAATTTAAACATCCATACAAGAAATGGATTTTCTATTTTCAATCTCATGTGTAAAGTTAAGCCTGCGATGAAATAACTGAACTTTAGTAAAACACAATCTAATTTATATTTCAGTAAAATAATTAAGCTAGTATGAACGTATATAAAATATGTTTGAATGGTAAAATCTAAATTCTTTGCAACTGTTCACTGTTAGAAATATCTGGCTGAATTTTCAACCACATTTGGTTGAAGCTTTTTAAAATGACGGTTGTTGAATTTTCAACTACTTGTGAATGAAAAATCATCTACACGTGTAATTGAAATTTCAACTAAGCAGTTGAAAATTCATCTACATGTAATTGAAATTTCAGTAAAGCGAAAAAAATTCTATTCAGCACAGTTGATGAATTTCAAAGCAAGTATGAATTTTCAGGGAATTTAATAGGTTCGATTCAAGATTCTCAAATAATGAAAAATCGGTAAGAAAACCCATAGACATTCCTTAAAAATACTGTGCTTTGAAATGCACTAACTGTACCAAAAGAAATATGATAAGGAATCATGAGTTATTTCGTACGTTTGTGCCGTGAGTTCCATGAGATTAATAAAGTGCATATTATATTTAGAAAAATAAGCAGCTTCAAAGAAGAAAAATAAAAGGCACATTGGAAATATATTACCATAATGAATTTTGCATCCCTTTAGACCAAATGTTCGATACTCGTTTTTGTATTCATAACCTCAAAAAAAACAGCAGTTAGTACCGTTAATATGAATGAAATTTTCTTTTAAATTATCTTTAATACATTTTCTTTCTTTTTTTTTAAAGCTTGTTCTTTTCCTAAATATTATATGTATGTAGTTTGTTAATATCGTGGATCTCACGACACAAACAAGGAGTCTTGGGACTTCAACACGTTGGGGTTTGGCTTCGCGAAAAGTATGATGGCGCATGAGTATATTCGCATACATTTTCATTAATTTTCAACCACATTTGATTGAATTTTATTTAAATTCTGTGAATGAACGAGATTTCAACGACACAAGTTGTTGAAAAGTGGTTGAATTTTCAACATATTTCTAATAGTTTTGGTTCTAAATCTTGCATAAAGAAGTCAGTTAAAAAAGGTGATATGGGAGAACCCATATGGGAGTCCCCTACACTTGTTTGCAACAAATTGTATTAAATTAAAAACCTGTTTGTTTCATTGAAAACTTTATTTCTTTTTCAAATTCACTGAAAGGTAACCCTGTATAATTTCTAATGTTAATCCATATACATAAAATACTATACATTCGTAAAACTATTAGAATATTTGTGATTGAAGATGAAAGTTCAAGAAAACCATAAATGTGATCAGCATGAAGGATTCTTTTATTATTACGTTTTTAAACCCTAAAAAATGTATCAATTAACTCTTCGGTACTATTAAAGCTTCTTTAAATCCTTCAAATCGTTTAAAATAAAAATTGTTTGAAGCATGCAATTCAGAATATTTAAATCTAAAATTAATAAATTTAAAACTGAACTATAAAATTTTTCAATATGTCACCTTGAAAGATATTGGGAACCTCAGAAACTTAGGAAATTTCATAAGAAATATTTTCGAATTTATGCTTTTGAAGAAAAAAAACTTTAGTTTTTAAGTGTCATTCCAAGTGAGTTCATAGGGTTTTTTAAATTTAAAAAAGTGATTTCTGTCAAAAAAATCACGTCCTATATACCATTAAAAATCCAAGAGTTATGAATAGCTTGAACCTTTAAAATGATTTTAAACGCACTTTCAAGATGTATTGTTTTCTCAGTGGAAACTTTTTAAAGTAATGAAGTCAAACTTCAAGCGGTAAAAATTAAAAAATTCGAAGCTTCGCTTAAAAATGATAGCGTTGTTAAATTAGAAATTCTAAAACTAAGGTGTTAAAAATAATTAATTTGCAAATCGTGCATTATGATTTTTAAATTTCAATCGATTTAATATAAAGTGCAAAATAATTAACTATCATCTTCATATGACAGAAAAAGTCGAGAGTTAAGAAAAAATGGAAAGCAAACGGAAGCATAAAAGCTTCAATGTGGACAAATTGAATGAGTGAATTCGAAGATTATTTTTATCAATAACCTTAAGACTCAAAATTTTACAGCTTTAATTCATCAATGAACTTAAATTCATCAAAAATGTGCCTGAATTTAAGAAGAACAATAGTTGAATTTTTCCCAGAAATGATCAAGTTTGGGTAAAATAGCATTTTTTGAAAGTTTGCATAAGAAGTAATTTTTGTAGTGCAGTTCATTTTACATTAAAAAAACAAAGTGTCTCGTCATCCTAAAATTCGAGACGACTAGCCCAACATTTTTCATGTACACAGCGATTTAACACGTATTTTCGAGGCGACTAGTCCATCCCCTTCTCCAACTTCTCCAATTTTTCGGGACGATTAGAGGCACCCTAGAAAAAGGATCAAACAGCTTGGTCTTTAAATATCATCAGTCTTAGTCCAAGAAACATATGATCATTTTGTCCTTATGAAAAGAAAATGTATTATACTAAAGTCTGTACTTGCACATAATTCATCATAGGTTTTTAACCCATTAGTAAAATTGCATGAATTTTATTAACATTAAAAATGCGAACAAAAGACATTGAAAAAATAAAACTTGAATTTTTTAAAATATAATCTTAAAGATAAAAAGGCAAAAATGGATAGAAATTTCAAGACTTTCGTTACGTGCTTAGTTCAAGACTTAATTTTCAAAACCATGGATTGATATATTTTATTGCTCGGTTGTTTGCAACTGTGCTCTCCGTGTATGTAAATACGCAACAATAAATCTAGATCGTTCATGAATTCGTTACTTCTGCTTGGTTGCTTCGCGTGGCTTGAAAATATGTAAGAAAAGCCGTGAACGTTAAAGAAAATAAGAATATGTATATAGGTCTGCAATGGTACACTTACAAGCATACCTTGCTTGGCTAAAATTCGGCTAAGAATCAAGCTGTTGGAAACGTCTGCGGGTGTATTTTATGGCTGAGGTGGTGCCTGTTTCCGTTTTGGCGCGTCGCGAATATCTACTTTTTATACCCCGCTGCGAGACAATGATATCCTCCGATCTGATACAGTCGTGCCATTTCGATGTCTCGATTACATCGAAACGGGTGGATCATTCTGACGTGAAGATAACTTTGGCACTGGTATCATCCTACGTCAATATTGCTGCCTCTGATCTAATCTGAAATAGTTCTGACTTCGTAACTTCTGTTCTAAATCGGTTAAAGGTTTAAGGTTTCATATTTAATATTTAATATTACTTGAATCGAACTATATCTAAATCAATATTTTATTCGACTTCTACTTCATCTTTTCTTAATCCTCTCTTAGTTTTCTTTCGCCATATTGTTTTATAGCCTATTTCTTATCTCCATTATATAAGAGAGCAAAGAAAAACTCCTGACTGAACTTTTTTACGAAATTAACTTTACATTCAAACAGAACTTTTTCCCTTGTTGGTGATGAAAGGGACGACATGCTAAACAGACTCGAAGAAGCTAGTCTTGCAAGCTATGGTAATTATAATAAATTAATTTTTTTACGTTGCTTATACTATTACCAAAAATGGCACCATATTAAAACATGAAAATTAGTATCGTTTATGAAAATTTCTTTCTTAGCCCAGTTTTTATTATGCTTCCAAGCAAAGACGAAAAGTTTTGATAAATACATTCTGCGGAAATCATTTTATGACCGAGTTTTTATTCGTTGTACAACATCTGTGGACAAGCAGTAAACCCTCTACCCCGTTCGTTATATAATTGAAGCAGTAAAGCGATAGTCATAAAGTATATTACATTTTTACCATTTGTATAATATTCAACCCTTAAGTGCTAACGTGAACATCTTGATGTGTTTGTATGAAACATTAATAAATATTTTCGGATATTTTCAGGGTTAGTATTAAATTATACATTCCAAGGTACTCAAGGTGTAAATATATTATTATATACTACAATATACACATGATCAAAAATACCCGATTGGGAAAAGGTGGTGCGGGAGGAGATTATCATACATTTTTTGTTGATGAAAAAGGCAATTAATTACATAACATTAATTTAGGGTACCCATATCAAGCTGGATATAATAAAGACAAAAAATTTACCGAATGAGTGCTGCTACTGTGTAATTAAAAAATAAACATTCGCTAAGTAGCAATTAGAGATTTTTTAATACGTAAAATGATGTGGAAAATTTAAATTCTGATGTAAAACAGTTAAGCATTGTTTAACGACTCTGGATATTTAATAGTTTTCTTTGTCTGTAATTCAAGTAAATGTAATCTGATAATATAGAAAAATTGCAATAAGGAATTCGCTGGTAATTACGTAGTTATAATATGTGTCCTGTACTGTATTTTAATTTATACTTATTTTTAAAACGTGATGGATTTGATAGGTATGAATTGCTTGTCCAAGAAAGTACTATAAAGCCAAGGGAGATAATACTAAATCTTAAGACCGGAAGTATCATCTTTGATTCGATATTGGATCGAAGTGTCGCAGAATGGAGAAACAGTCGATAACTGCAAAATTTTTAAATTGGAAAATACAATTACATTTATATCTTGTGGACGTAGATGTCAATTTTTTGCCATCAAACAAAGATTTTATTCAATACTGGAACAAAAAAATAATCCTTTATATTTATTATACGTATTTAAATGTATTTAAATGTCTTTAATATTTTAATTACATATTGTTTACAAACTGAAATCAAACAGTAAATTAAGCACGAATATTTCTGTATTTGTTCCGCAGTGTTCTTTCTTCTTATTATTTGTGTATTCAGCACAGAAAAAACAGAAGTAACTTTTCGTTGCGGTAATTTTCAAGTAGATGAAGTCGAATTTTTTTGCATCGAAACAAAATAAGATTCAATAGAGTTGACATGGTAACCATTTCCAATGTGGTGGGTGAATCTTAACCTGTGAAGTTAATTTTAGTCGCAGTCACGAAGTAATAAGGAGACCCCACTCCCGGAAAACTGGGATGCGTGAATTCGGATTTAGTTAGTTTGCATCGCTCGTAGCGCCTGTTGCGGAATAACGTGAAAGCGTTAACTTTTTACAATATTACATAAGTGCCATCTTAGTTCCATGGCAACCGATAAAAAAACAGTGGCATCGCTAAAGTTCAAGTTATTTTAAAAGTGATACTTCAGGGCGCAGTCCCATGGATACATATTAGCAGAGTAGCAGATTTGCGGAGTAGGTTTTTCGACCAATCAGATGATTGC
>JAWWLR010000158.1:63719441-63733760 GCA_035041075.1 Acraspis erinacei | reverse complement strand
TTACTCATTTTGACAAATAGTTTAACCAAAGATATTAGGTCTAATATCTTTGGTTTAACCACAAATTTCCTTTTTCCAATGTCAAACACTTTCAAAATGTTTGAAAACATCACGAGCGCAGACGCTAAACTCTTCTCAATTTCCCGCACGGCTCCAACCTATCGCTTTCGGAACACTTTTCAGCAAATTCCCTGAAGTCATCTGATTGGTCGATAAACCTACTCCGTAAATCTGCTACTCCGCTAATATGTATCCATGGGACTGCGCCCATATATAGGATAGCTTAGGAATACCATAATTTACAGCTGTCATTCGAATCTTTAAAAAATAGGGCAATTGAAAAGGAAGCACAGAGGGAAGCAGTCGTCTCATTTTTAGAAAATACCAGGGAAAAAGAAAAGCCTTGGGTAGCAGATAAACAAGTCATGGAAATAGAAATTAGAAATCTAAAAGCTAAGCTGTCCAATTTAAAAAAAGATCGCATAAAATGGTGAAGCATGTACTCAGTTAACAGCGGTTGGAGAAATTCTTAACCTACATGGAGACCTAGATAGGACCAGGGACGATGGCAGGTACAACAGAGACAAGGAAGTTCAGGACCTAGGAAAGAACGAGGATTCTCAAAGATCGGAAACCTACAACCAAAATAGAAAAACAGGAAGACCCAGGAAGTTGACGAAAAAAGAGCTAAACCGAGAAATAAAAGAAAGAAGGGACAGGAAAAATCAAGTCATAATCAAAGGATTCAGACACACTGGAAGAAATATTGAGGGAGAAATAAAAGCGACCTTTAAAAGGACAATTGGAGTAGCAGCAGAGGTCAAAAGAATGAGATTCAACAATTGAGAGACTTTAGTAGACATGCACTATTGGAGAGATAAAATGTCTATAATGAGAAGAAAATCTAAATTTAAAGGGACCAGCATCGGGATTGTCTTCACGGCGCCTAAGAATATCAGAGGTGTGTCATGGAATATTTCAGGAGCAAATAAGGTAGGACAGGCATGGGAATTTTTAAAGGGCTTTGAATTAATTGTACTACAAGAAATTTGGCTAATGAAAGAGTCGGAAGAACAATTTGTTAAAAAGTTAGATAAAGATATTATTTGGATAACAAAACCGGCAGAAAAAGTTCATAATAAGGGGAGAGCAAAGGGAGGGCATTTAATAGGAATTAAGAAAAGTTGGATGGGAGCCAATAAGTTAAGATTTGAATCGAAAATACTAAAAATTGTAGCGGTTTATAACAATGAAGGCATATCTAAAGTTCTTGGAAGTCTTTGTAAATTAAATAGAAAAGGCAAACATAGAAAATAAGTGCTTGGTAATGATAGGTGACTGGAACGCTAGAGTAGGAAGGGTCACGGAGGAGAGTGCAGAGATCCAGGATAAGAATGACAATGGAAATCTGGTCTTAGATTTAATTATTTTAAAAGAAGACGAGGGTGTGAACCCATTAACGGAAATAAAAGTCGAAACGAGAATGGAGTTGGATCACCTGCCGGTCACCTTCCGACTCTCTCACACGGGGTCAGACTTATACGAAAAACGGGAACCGAGTAAAGAACGTGATATAGAAAAAGTGGAAAAACTATCCTGGGACAAAGAGAAATTCGAAGAATTCGTTAAGCAAATCAAAGAGCTATGGGGAACGAGATTAGAAAAAGAAGCAAGTAAAGACAGATCGGAGGTAATAATTGTTTGACGAAGAGTGCAAAGAACAGAGGAAGAAAGTGTGGGAAGCTTTAAAAATGTTTTTAAAGTTGAAGAGGAAGCGGAGCGGGAAAAATTGGTGTTTTTTAAAAAAGAGGTTAAAAAGTATATACAAGGAAAAAAGAAGACAAAGAAAGGAAGCAAATTGGAAAAAGGTAGAGAATATTAGACAATCTGGCGATTTTTGGAATGCAATTAGGAAGTTTGGACCAAAGACCAGAGGTAACGCCAAAGGGTAAGATATTAGCTTAGAAAAATGGAATAGACATTTTCAAAAGCTATTAGGAAACGAGGGTGAGAAAAGCCAGAATAATCAAGAGTCAGTCAGTGATAGAGATAAAGAGAGTAGACGGACAGAGAATGAAAACGAGGGAGCACCAACTTGGGGAGGATGGGGTAGCAATAGAATTCATTACAGGGATGCCTAAAGTATACGCGACAATAATGCATGAAGTTATACACGACTTATTACAAAATGGTGATATGATTCAAGGATTGTAGACAGCCAGAATAGTACCAATATTTAAAAGTGGAGACGATGACGAGACAGGAAACTACAGAGGAGTTTCTCTGCTTGATTTAGCATACAAGGTATTAGCGGCTATAGTGGATGCAAGACTAGGAGAATGGTTAGAGAGAAAGAGATTGATCAGGGAAAATCAGGCAGGTGTTAGGAAAAAAAAGAAGTACCAGAGACCACATCTTTGATTTAAATTCTTCAATAAATAATAACTTAAAAAAGTAAAGGGAAAGCTATACGTAACATTTATAGATTTAAAAAAATCGTTTGACACAATAGACAGTAACATACTTTTTGAAAAACTATGGAAGTTAGGAGTCAGGGACAGAATGCTTGATAGAATCAAGAGCATTTACAGCAAGACTTTTAACTAAGTTGTAACTGAAGCGTGAATCTCAGAGAATTTTAGAACAAAGACAGGGGTGAGACAAGGGTACCCTTTGAGCCTGACTCTCTTTAACATTTTCTTGGACGACATAGACGATGAGAGGAACAGAAGAAATGAAGGAGGAACCGTAATTGGGAAATCAAATATTTTTACTTTAAAATTCGTGGATGACTTACCGATCATCTCCGATTACGCGGATGGACTTAAAGAAATTTTAAAGACACTGGAAAGATATGCTGATAAGACTTAATTAGAAGTGCATTTCAAAATCCAAAGGTATGGTGTTTAGGAAAGGAGGTAGGAAGAAAGCTGGAGAAGAATGGAAGTTTAATGGAGAAACACTCGTAATAGTAGATAGGTTTAAATACTTATGTTTTTGGTTTTCATCGGGCGGATCCTTCAACAAACACCTAGCAGCCTTGGCAGGCAAAGCACAAAAATCTATCATCGCAGCGTGGGGTGTGATGAAAAGGGCAGGAATCAACGTGTTAAATTGAAGGCTTTATATACTTGATGTATTGGCAAAAGCAGGAGCGCTTTACGGGGTCGAAATATGGGGGTGGAGGAGAAGAGAAGAAAAAGGGAAAGTGCAAAGTAGATATGTAAAAATAATCATGGGATTGGATATAAATACTCCTGCATACATCTGGAAAATAGAGTCAGGAAGAAGATGCGCGGAAGTTCAGAATAGAAGAAGGGCGAGTAACTATCTTTATGAGATATTAGAAATGGAGGAAGATAGGGTACCAAAAATTTGTCTGATGGAGGAGATAAAAGGCTGGATAAATGGTAATCCGTCAGCCTGGGGAAAGGAGTTAGCATCAGCATTAGAAGAAGTAGGAGATGGAGAGACATTGAGGATGATATGGGAAGGCAGCGATTTAGAAGATGTGTCAAGGAGCTTAGGGAGAGAGGTTTTGAGGAAAATGGAACAGGACTGTCAAAACGATTGGAAAAAATTTATAATTCAAATTATTTTAAATTATACAAAAGTATAACAGATGGGATAGAGAGGGAAGAATACTGGAAGCGAAAGATATCAAAGGAATAGATAAGGAACAGTGCGCTAGGCTAAGATGTGGAAATATGGGTAAGGCTAGCAATGTTAAAAAATGTTAATAACAAATTTTGTACTTGTTAGCACTTATAATTTGTATTTGTTTTATTTCAAACAATTCTCATAAATAAATTTTCTAATTTTGAAACGCTATTTAAGTTTTTTCGGTTTAATACATAAATTCAACTTCAAACACTTAAAACTCCAACGCAATCATTTACAGCTTATTAATATTAATTTTAATATTAACATCTGTTAATATAATATTATGAAAATTATAATATCATGTATAGTTAATTATATACTATATTCATTCTATTATAATGTAATGATGTATATATTATATAATATATATATATATATAATATATAATATAATTATAAAATAATAATATAATAATGTATAGAAACATTGAAATTATTAAAATCGCCAATTTCTTGTATTTGTTTAAAATGCGGAATAGTTGATAGAATATTAATAATAATAATGTTCTATGTAAAATGGAAATTATCAACTAATTTGAAATTGTTTCCGTTGGATGAAAATTCTTTAGCTTGAATTATATGTAGTCGTTTAAAGGAAATAAGATGACATGTATGTAGCCGATTTTATGAAAAAAATTCTTTGACAATGTTGTGAATATTTGAATTTTAAAAACTGCTAAAATGATGACGTGAATTATCAAAATATTGTTCAAGTATTACTTTAGTGTGTGATATTGTTTAAGCTAAAAAGAAATAGGTCAATATTTGTATTATAAATCTATCTGTGTTACCTTTCTATAAATATGTATATCAATAGTTTAAAAGAGAAACACTTTAAAGAAATATTTGGTATAATTTCTTGACAACACACCTTATCGCTTTCTTAAATTCAAATACTCATAATGCTTTACATGTACTGCGAATTACGTGTGTGTTGTGTTTTATGTATATAGTATATAGAATGATTTTATTTATTTTTCGTTTTTGAGAGGCGTGGGGACTCACGTGCAGAAAGCACCACCGAGACAATGTATTTATTTATATATACGGCTCAAAATTGTTGTTCTCCTTTCATTACATAACCTTCCTTCCAATTTAGCAATTTAAGTTTTCACATTTTGAAGTTTTTTAGTGGATCAATTGCAGGTTCTCTACTCTTCTTGGATAATTTTTTGATAATACATTTTAAAATTGATGTACTCACAACGTTGCCAAAACTTTTTTTCCGCGAAATTGGTAAAATACATTTCAATATTTTATTTCTTTTTTCCTAACAGGTGTAATTAAGATTTTTTAAATTCTAAGTTTATGGTAATAATAGTTACATGAGATAAAATTTTAAAACTTAAACAATTGTCAAAAAATTATATATTTTTATAAAGATTTTTCCTTATATTTTACAAACGAAATAATTTCTACATCTCTTGAGGGTTATAAAAAATAATATTTGTTGTCGAAATTTTTTATTTAGAGATTTTAATACATTTTATGGAATTTTAAAGGTCCTTATTAAATTTTATAGAATTTCACGAGATTTTTGTGACTTGTAAATCATTTTCTGAAACTATAAAGGATTTCGTAGAATTTTAGTAGATTTTAAAGAATATCGTTTGATCGTTTTGAGAAGCTCGCTATATGAGTCAACGCTGTAGGCGAAAATATGACAGATCACGATGTAACGCGTGATTTCTATGTCGACATCGCTTTTGTAACAAAATCTGTTGTAATTCATTTTATTCACTGATCTTGAGCGCTTAGCGCCGCATAGCGCTAAAACTGTCCATTTTTTTTGGATTTTTTAACGGATATTTCATCCGGCACTTATAATCTTAAAAATTAAAAAGTTTCAGCTAAATCCACCGAAAGCCATTTTCCCATACATTTAGTGCGGGGTCCTTTGTTGGGCGTTCGAAGGAAATAAGAAATTATGTTATTACCAAAAAAGAATTTAGTAGTACAGAGTTAATCAGAATTGAAAGTAGCAAAAGTGAAATAGTATATTATGTGAACGAAGTGAAAGATGTTTATAGGGACTATTACATAAAATTATTTGGAGTTGAATCTATGAAGCAGCACAACTGCGGCATAGAAAATGATTCGTCGGAAAATGCAATTGAAAGAATTAGTGTCTCTGAATTTAGGGATGGCATTCAAAAGTTGAATAATGGTAAGACAACTGGTATTCATGCTGAAATGCTTAAATACGGTGGCGAATATTTACTTCGCAGGCAGTCCGAGTATACAAAAGTAAAGGGAGATAATATCAACTGCAATAGTTACAGAGGTATTTGCTCTCTTAGTATCGTTAACAAAATATATTAAAAAATGCTTATTAATAAAGTAATGAAATTAAATAAGAAAAGATCTGGGAAATCTAATGTGGAATTACGCCAGGAAGATCATACGCGGATTATATATTTAGCTTCAAACAAAGTATAGGGGAAAAAAATTAAGGGTGAGAGTAAATAGGCCACTGAGTGACTTGTTCGATATTAGGTAAGGTGTTAAACAAGGATGTGTTATTTGCTCTTGGATCCTTATCGTACTCATGGATAAGTGTCTATGAATGTTCCTCATAAAATTGCGATATATATTTCTATACTTTCACCCTCTGTGCTGCACGGTCTCAAGACCTGGAACTACTAAGAAAGTGATAAGCGTATACTTAACGCGGTAGTATGCAATACCTGTGCAAACTATAAGGTTAAACGCTAATTGACAAATTCTGTAATCAGAGAATTTTCAAAAAATATTTTGCAGAGGAGACACTGTTTGAAAAAATGAACTAAATTTGATGAGATGCTTTGGGCATGTTAAAGTAATGAAAGGATAATGATTGATCAAGCAAGTATACCTAGGAGAAGTAAATAGTAGCGTATCCAGTGGAAGACCGAGAAAAGAATAGTGATAATGTGTGAATGAGAGCTTAAAATAAAAAAAATATAAGAAGCCACCAAAACTCAATAGCTTTCCTGAGAAAATGTATGAATGTAAAGGAAGGCAAAAATGAATGACATGCCATAAATGAGTGGCTACAATCAGTTAATAAGAAATGTATGATGAGGAGTGTTCTTCGAGTGAGATAAGCCTGAAACGAAAGCCCTTGTAAACTAATAGCCTACTTGGAGATCTTTACATAATGAATTTGTGAAGCTCTTCAACTGGGGTGCTTGCAGGGAGATTGATCATCGATCTGAGTCGGCGAATTATTGCAGAACAAGCGTGATATTGACCTAAACTTCTCTTATCATATCACTTGATTGTATTATAGAAATGTATCTATGACTAATGAGATATACCGGGGGAGCCACGTACAGGATATTTGAAAAAATTCCAACTCTAACAAAAAGGCCTTCGATATTTTGAATTGTAAACATCTTAAGCCTGAGATAAAAAAGAGATTTCCTCATTTTCTATAATAATAATATAGGTATTTAAAATTTCAACGTGAAATGACCGTAATGTATCAATTTTCTGACAATAATGAACAATTACAATATATACGAGTACATTCCTTTATAATGCAGTTCAGAAATCAAAAGTTAAGTAATAACTTCCTCTCAGTACAAGTCAAATTGAAGATTATGCTTTAGAAGAATTTATTTTTCTTTGAGTGATTTCTTAACGATAGTTACGCAATTGTTTCCGAGAAAGGGGAAGAATAATTTAATAAAGTTTTGAACCATCCTATGAACATTCCTTTGAAAAGTACGTTTTCATTGAGAAAAGCTCTATTAAAAAATAAAGCTTTCCTTTTTATTCTGCTTAATTGTATAACAACTCAGAGTTAGTTATAACATTACGCATATTCTTTGATAAAATAATATAATTATATTAGTACATTACTCTTGCAACTTCTTTAAGAATGAACAAACACGCAATGGCAGAAAGTTCGTTTATTTCATTCGTCTGTTACATTAAACATAATAATGAGAAAGAAAAAAATCGTTGGATTAATAAAGTAAAAATTGTACTATTTATTATATTAGTGTCGTAAACTAACAAGCAAGAGAATTATGTTTGTGCCTAAAGTGGCAACATAGTATTGTAATATAAGGGAACTATGGTCAGAGGTCATAATATTTCATCAAATAACTTCCGAAGTTCTATATGATATTCTGATTGCAACTGGCTAAAACTACGAGATGTAATTTCCTCTGTGAATTTCCAATGAGTGTATTCCGTGCTCACTCGACGATTTTAACTATGAACTTACATAGTTCCTAATAATATTACGAATGCGATGAGGATTCTGCTTGTGCACGATATTGCGTAAAAATAAAAAGCCAAAGAAAAATCCTTTGCCGTTTGATAATTTTTATACTTCTTGTCTTTAAAGAAATCTTGAAGAAGTATATTTGTAATTTTTTCCCACATCACATGCAATAAATTCCCAATTAAGTTGTGTAAGGAAGGAATTAAATTTACACATTCGTAACTTTAAGATATCGAAATTACTTTATTCGGAAGTTTTAATATTTTCAATTTACATTGTGTAGCTTGCAGTATTTACCATTTTTAAGTTTCACATTTACAAATAAAAATGCGAAAAAATTTTGAACCTTTATTTCATGTAAGAATTTATATTAAAATCACAGGAGAAGAGAACATAGTTGAATCTTGGTTTAAAAATTAGTTTAAAATCAACAGCTGCACTCTGTGTCTATAAATATATTTTATTTTATTCGAGGTCATACTATAATTGGCATATAAACATTATTTTAAGCATTCGTATTATTTTAGAATGTAATTTACCTTACAAAATAAACGGCATCCGTAGCTTATCTATTTGATTAGATTCTAATATTTATAGATAGTAATATATTTAATTTAATTCATTCTTGCGTCGGAAAAAGGGTTGATAACAATCCGAAAAGGGGAACAATAGCTATACACATATGGAGAGGAAACGCTCTGGTTTAACCAAATGGAAGTCTCTCGTGAAAGACGGAGATTAAGAGGATTATGGTGAGGGTGTTAATGTATATCAGAACGTATGCTGCGATCGTTACCTTTTAAAAATCGGAATATATTTTTACGGACTCTACCTTTAATGATCGGAAAAACCCTGTAGAAAATGGCAACCCTTCATTTGTTTAACGTATCATTCTCTTAGTAGGTCACATATATCTCATCAATTATAAAAATTTCCTTACAAATTAATTTGTTTAAATTATCCGAAAGATTAACCCCTCCACAACTTAGTTCAATTAGGAGACTGAAAAAGTGAGTAAAATATTCGAAAATTTGAGGGAAAAAATCAAATTAGAAAATATAATTTAATCTGAATTACACACAAGTGACAAGAAATCTCTTAATTCTACTTTAGAGTCGAAAAACTTTGTTAATAACTTTTTGCAAAACTTTTGAAAGACCATCAAAGGTACTCTAATTTTCAGCTTTTGAACTTCATAGTCCCTTTCGTCTTCTCATTAAAATCAGTGACTTTCTACTTCGAAAAGTTGAGGTAGAAGTCGCCACAAGTCTTGGAGTGTTCATGTTGAATATTATCAAAGTTTCAGCAAAGGCCCGCTCTGGTGGCTCCGGTGAAACAATAAAAATGTGACGGCAGAATAAATGCTTTCTCCATTCTGAAAACCGAGCGAAACAGTCGACACCCTCGACCCTCACTGCAGTCCAGTGTTCAGAAACCCGACACACACACAAACACAGAAACACGTCAGTGGCTCAATTCCCTGGCTCCACGCCTTTGGGATGAATGCACCGGTGCGATAAAGCCGTCATATTAGAACGGTTAACTATACAGTTTAATAAAATTATAAATTAATACAGATTCATGTGGATTCACTCCCCAGTTTCTCGAGCCACAATCGTTATTATGCAATGTTCTTACACGAGTAAAAACAAGGGGAATGGAATCCTAATAAGATCGCAAATAACGTCCCACTAAATTACCAGGTATGATACATTTCAGTTAGACGCGGATCTACAGCGGGGCGAAAATTTCAATCGCCTCCCCTCCTTAATTCGCGATATGAATTTTTTTTACTTTTGTCTTCTTCATTGGGAAATTGAGAAAAATTATAAAAAATGATATTATTTGTGAGAATACAAAACAGTTCATATGATAATCTTCAAATTCATTTATTCAATTTGTCCACAACTCCTATGTTTTTCCTGTGACCTTGGCACTTGTCAGTTTTAACATAATCTTTAACTTGAAGTGATATGAAGTTGTTTCACGAGACTCGAAATGCTCCATAATTGATTTCCAAATTACAACTCTTGCTCATCAGATTAAAAAAATATGAATTAAAAAAAAGATGATGTACAATTTAAATGAGAATTTTTTTGCGATTTAGCTTCACAATTATAATGCAATATCACTAGTTTTTAACGAAGTTTCGAATTGGTTAATTTTGAACGGCTCAAGAACAACGATAACGTAAATACGTCACATGGACATAGGATGTCGTAAAGTTTTCTTAAAGATGTCGTAACGAAGTCGTAAAGATGTCACCAAATTTTGTGCCCACTGGGTAAGTTTGAATTCGTTATTTTTAACGCTTCTAATTAGAAATCATATAATTCTCAACGTTATTAGAATGATTGAACTGTACAGTTTAACAATATTTAAAATTCAATAATTTTGATCAGTAAAAATGCCAGTGTGTATTATTTTGTTGTACAGAAATGTCATCTTTTCACAGTAAAATCTATTCAATCCCATTGAATGTCATTTGACAATATGTAATATGATATCTCTTAGTAATTTGTATTACCTTTGAACTTCTTGTACTATAAATTTAAAATTATAGTTTGGAATCTGCAATTCTCAAATGGTTCAATTCTTGATGCCTTCTAACTAAATCTTTTTAGCTTGTTAACCCATTTGGTCCCAAAACGAATAAATTTCTTTCTTACGTTTGAGCTTGAATAATTTTATAAAAAAGGCAAAACATTCATTGTGAAATACTCTTTCCTACGATTTTCGGCTATGCTCTAAACGATATAATGGTTTAAAAAGTGGAAAATATTGATTATCAATTAATAATTAACAAATTTAAAAAAATGTTTTTAAGCACCTTTTGTTCAATTAAAAAATAGGGGGGAAGGATTTTTTACGTAGCAAATATGCGATATTTTTTATGGGGTTTTCGCTCAAATCATATAAATATTTAATTATTTCAGTAAAAATGTATTTGAATAGTTTATTTCTAAAAAAATATATATATTTAGTGTTACATAGGTAAAATCATGATACACTAGAACCGCCTTTATACCTGTTGGCCGAGAACGTAAACATTCACTTATATCCTCCCGGGAGGCGATCCCACCAATGCTGCTCAGCGAAGGGGAAATGGCCGCGCTACGCTCTGATTGGCTTGTTTGTCACACTAAATATTGTTATGTTGTTTAGAAATAAACTATTCAAATACCTTTGATCTTAAATAATTAAATATTTATATGATTTGAGCGAAAAAAACCACCAAAAATATAGGGGTGACAACAGCATTTTGCCCTTTCCACTCCCTACACGCTCGACACGCTCGACCCGCTCGAAAAACCACTCAAAAAACGACTGAATTCAACTAACAGCTGATTCCTTCCATAAAGCATGGGGGATTGAGCTGCTCTCTATGTCATAGAAAAAGAAATAGATCGCTATGATTTTTTTCTACATGTAACCGTGACCAGTGGCGTAGCCAGGATTTTTTTCTGGAGGGGCTTTGATTTTTTTTCGGAGGGGGATTGGGGTTTATTTTTACAGGCAAAGAGTAGGGGAAAAGGGAATTGAACAATAAAATACTTAGGTTCGGGAGGGCTTGAGCCCCCCAAGCCCTCCCCCTGGCTACGCCGCTGACAGTGACGACGCTCTTATGTAACAGACTGTAAATGGCAATGCAGAAAGATAATCTGCAACTTTTAATATTTCTCTTAGCATTTCATCAACCAAACCGAAGTAATCTTCTTCTCTATTATTTCCTATGAATCTTTTCGTAACCACATCGAAACATTCCAGACACGTAACCCTTATAAGGTTTGTCTTGAAACTCGGCGTCTCGTGAAAATGATCTTATTTGTGGTCCATTAAATACACCTCCATTCAATTTTGCATCTCTCGAGGACGGGAGCTTTTCTGACAGCTTAGAAAATCACCACTCTTCATTTTCCATAGACTTAAAAACATTTTTCAGCAGGAATTACTTAACGCGTGTTTACGGTAAGATCTTCTTAGAATCTGCGAGAGGTGTTTTGAATCACATTCTTCCTCCTAGAGTAAAGAAGTTAGTAGAAAATAATTTTTCCCACATAATACGATTTCTTGCTTCTACTATTCCATTCGCATAAAAAGCAAGGCTATTTCGTGCAACGTAGTTGCCATCGAAGGATATGAGCAACAATATTAAGTTCAAGCATATTTGCAGAAAAGTTTTACTTGCGAATTTTTTTTATTTTTTAGATACAGATATTTGGAAATAGCTTGAAATAGGTTCCACTTTTTCAGTTTTGAACCTATTATATTATTAAAAATGTTGTCACAGGCTTAAGATGGTTATTGCCGAACATGTCGAAGGCATTTTTGCTTAGTTGGATTTTATATATTTTGGATTAGTTTGCACGGGGCTGTCCCGGTAAATATCATCAGTCACGGACGCATTTATAATGCAATCAAGTGATCTGATGAGAGCAGTGTATCCCCGACATATTGGACAAAGCCTGGTTTTTACAACATCATTGACCGCCTGGGTTGCAGTCGAGTGCGCGATGGGGGGACCTACAGCTTAAGGTGGCTTCCGAACCACCAGAACCTCACTAAAGGTACATAGCAAAATTTTCAGAGGTACCGGTTCAGCGATCCAACCCCAGACCTCTGAGGTGAAGTCCGAGCGTCTAACCAACTGAGCAACCATTTATTATTATCATTATTATGTTCTTAGGCTGGTCCATTTATGTCCCTTAGCACTGTAGTTAAAAACCTGCTAAAATATTATTCAAATACTTTGGATAAGTACATATACCACTAGCCGAATGAGTTTAATCGCAACAGTAATAAGCTGCTGCTGCATCTGATTGTATTAGAATTACTCACATTTATCTAGATGTTTAGCTAGCGGAGAGGAAAACTGCAGAAAACTACGTTTTGTACAGAAAATATTTTTTTTAGTGCTATATCAGGTTGGTGCTAAAAAAAATCGACTTTCTTTTTTTGATGATCGAACCCCCAAAATTGGTTTGCTTTTGGAAAAATAATTTCCTACATTTTTCAAATCATTTGAGATTAGCCCGTGCACCCATGCTGTTAAAACGAACAAGGCGTTTTAAATAGGAAAAGCTCGTTACACGAAAAAATGAAATAAAAATGTACTTGTTCTTAACTTTTGTAAATTACAGTCTGGAAACCTGTTATGGGATGTTTAAGAAATAATTTCCATCCCATACTTTTTACTCTCTCCCAGCCCTCTTGTAATGTTCCCTAAAAATTACCCAAAAAAGGCAAAATACCAGTTTTATATAAATGTATGCTGAAGTATAGTTTTGAATTTTTTCTGAATAAGTTATATATATTCGATAAGTTACAAGTTTTCAAGGACTTCTTAAACTATTTTTAATCTTTTAAACATTTGATTGAAGTTATGATTTTTCTAGATAAATCACACAGTTAATTCCTTTAAAAAATAACGTTTCTAACTTAACATATTTGGTAATGATTTAAATAATCTTCATTTTCTTAAATAATTGTTCCCCTCTTAATCATAACAAGTTTTTTTTCCTGCAGTTAATGACATAATTGGCTAATATTAAAAGAAATATTTTTATCAGGATATTTTACAATTGTTTAGACAATTTTTTGTCTGCAAATAGTGAAAAGTTATTATTTTTTTTAATTAATCGCGCAGGTAATTAATACTAGAAGTGATATTTTTTTAGAAAGACAGTTTTTAAGGTAGTTGTGCCAAAGTCAGATACCTGAAAAATATTTTTTCCGTGATTTTAAGAATCAAAATATTATAACTAACATAATTTCAAATAGAAAATTTCTTTAATGAAAAATACGAAAATTCATCAAAAAATAGATTAAATTAAACCATTTTTTTGCAATAGAATTTTTTCTGGCCTTCGCTTCTTACCAATTTTTAAAAAGGATTGCATTTTAATAAATGGCGGTTTATTTTTCCCGCGAAAACATTCTCTACAACTCTACTGTTTCCAATTCAAAAAATCTGCCCGCTTGGCGGGGACATTCTCATCGTGCGCTACGTGCGCGGCTTGGTTCGCTAGCAAGTTTGAGTGCGCCTAGGGCGCGCGACTGTTGTATATTCCCAACGATTTTTTTTAAATTAAAGGTGAAACCATCGACAACCGTAAGTTAGTGACAGTGAATTCTCTTTTGTTAAAGTTCCTTCGGTTTTAAAGAACACATTCTCATCACGTATCTCATGCATCGCACTCGAGTTTGTCCCTCAAATTGTATATCATTTCCATCAATGTATATTATTACAATTAATAATATGCATGCATATTAAAACAGACGCAGTGTTATTGACTCGTTTAAAAAATGCGCATTCTTTTAAAAAATTTTGCTATTAAAATTGTTATTGCAACTTCTGCAGGGTATCAAAAACTGAATTGGCTCATTATTTTATTTTTACGATTTAAACGTTACACATATGGTCTACACATCAGCATTACC
>JAWWLR010000158.1:63632183-63643178 GCA_035041075.1 Acraspis erinacei | reverse complement strand
GAAAAAGGCACGTAGTGATGCCGAAACGTCGTCTTGTAAAGTTTTTTCTAAAAATAAATAGGAGTTATAATGACAGCTCTGATTTGTTTCTAATTTGTGGTGACCGTAAGACATAAAAAACAAATTCTACAACTTTCTTATTCATTGTCGGTCAAAGAGTTGTTGATTTTGGTTTCCAAAATCTTTATATCATAGGAAAATTATAGTTTAGCTTTCAGTTTTCTTTTCGAAACATACCTTAAATTCAACGCATTTTAATTTCAATGTTTTCAGCTGCATTCATATTCTAATTTATAACTTTTAAAATTGAAGAATTCTATGTCAAACATGAAACCCTAGACTAATTTAAAATTTCTATCAGTTCTATCATATATTTTGAACCATTAAAACCTCTGACCTTTTCTAAGCGTTTTAAAACACTTTTGAAAACTTTAAAACTTTTTGTTGTGATTTCTTAATAAAAGAATAAGTGTTATTTAGTCTGCAGAGCAGCATTCCAAAAATATCTAAAGTCATAATAGTTAAGAAATTTCAAATTTGTAATCTTTAGTATAGCTAATAATTCGAAATTTAGAGCTATTTAAATATGTAAGAATTATTCATAATTAATTAAAAATTAAATAAAAATTAGGAGTGCTTGAAAGAACTGAACAAATGTTTAGTTTAAAAAGCTATTTAGGAGGGTGAATGTTGAAGTTTTATTCATTTTTTGATACATTGGAACTCTTATTGTTTCCGATGTCGTTCTGTCACTCATGGAATGTGTTTTTCATACAAAACATAGAAATTTGGGATTTTCACGTTTAGAATATTATAATTAAAGGTCACTTAGGGTCATTTTCTATGCAAAATATTTGTTTATAAAGAATATTTGTCCAAATATAGAACGGATTTCTTCTCCCAAAGATACAAACCTAAATTGTACTATAGTAAAGACAACTGGAAAAAAT
This sequence comes from Acraspis erinacei, assembly GCA_035041075.1. Taxonomy (NCBI): domain Eukaryota; kingdom Metazoa; phylum Arthropoda; class Insecta; order Hymenoptera; family Cynipidae; genus Acraspis; species Acraspis erinacei. Next base: position 63,642,228 of record JAWWLR010000158.1, on the reverse strand, counting down.
TAGACGTAAGCCAAATTTTGTAAAGAAAACTAACCTTAAGATTAAACAAACTAAACTTTCATTAAAAAATCAAAACAAAACTAACCTTGGTCGACCTATAAATATTCATGTTATTCCCCGAAAGAAAAAAAACTCTTCGAAACGCTTTTATTTTAACAATTTTATTAAAGAAAATGATTGGTTATACAAATTAAAATAGTATAACTTTTGCATACATTTCTAAAAATAAAAACTTAATAACTACATTTGTATAAAATCGTTCCAAGAATAAAATGATTGTACCGGAAGTTAGAATAAAGAATTAGTATTTCAAAAAAATGAAAGTTGTTCTAAATTGATCTAGGCTCGCAACAGGGAAAAATCGGGAAATGGAAGTCAATTTAAAAATTGAACTGTAGTGAGAGTGTTAAAAATTGCACAGTGATTGATTTTACAAGACAATTCTGGGTCCGTTAAAAACAATATAGTTTACACATATTAACATTAGAATGTAATCTAATTTAATTCGGAAGCCATAGTAATGACACAAGTGTAAACGTTCCATTAATTCTTCATAAACAATGTTTAATTTAAAAAGTACTTCAAATTAATAGATTCTTAAATGACCGCCTTTATTCAATTTCAAAATCTTATTGAACTATTTTTTAAGTGTAAAATATTCCATTTTCAAACTATTCAACATGGAAATTTTAAATAACAAAAAACATAACAATTTTTAATAGTAAACTACTCAAAAATGAATGGTCGCAATTACAGAGTGAGAAATTTAAACTTTAAATGTTACAATTAGAAGTTTTTTATTTTTTTATTTGTAATTTAAGGGCAAAAATATTGTATTTTGATTTTTAAAAAACAGTTGAACAGTAGTTAATTTAGAAAAAAATGAATAAGCTGCAGTTTTAAAAATATTTCAAATAAAAGAAAAAAAAATTGAAGCTGCTCAAGATTTTTGAAAGATTAAAATTTAAAAAAAATATTTCTAGGAAATATTAAAATTATTTTTCATTTTGAAAAAGTACATAACTTAAATTTGCAAAATTGGAAAAAAATCTGGGAGCTTTTGAAACAATTTCGTGTGCAGGATGTTACATAGATGTTAGGAAAAATGGGAATCAGGTTAAAACATACTTAAAAGTTCTGAAAAAGTTAAAAATAATTGTAAAAGATTTGAAATAATTTAAAAGAAAATTGATACTTTTGATGATTTCGAAATCAATTGTTGACTTTTTATTTTGAAAAATGACATTATTTTAAGAGAAGGTATAAAAACATGGGACCACTAAAAAAATTCCAAAAGCGATGAATGAACAATAACGAAAAATGAAACCTCTGACACCCGAATTAGAAAATTCCTGATAGAAAATGTCCAAAGTAAAAATCCCCGATTTTTATTTATTTAAAAAAATTAAAAATTCGATTTGTCAGAACTTTCTTCGTATTTGTTTAAAAATACTATGCCAATTTTCAAACAAAATTTTTCACCCAGAAATATACATATTTTATTAATCATTGTTATATGAAATACAAACAATAATATTTTTCAACTTTAAACATTAAAAAAATGTATGAGATAAAAGTATTCGAATATTGTATTTTAAATAAATAACATTTAATGAATAATTTTTTCAATTGTTTACATTAAGGAATTTTCTAGTTCGGATATTTTAACATTCAGCAATTTTCTGTGGGGAATTTTCAAATTCGGTAATATCTCACTGTCGGAAATTTTATTTTTTGTGAATTTTTCAATTGGAGAGTTTTACAGTGTCGGAAATTTTAATTTTTTGCAGTCGCTTCTTCCGAAACATAAAATACCCGTCACTATAAAAATTCCAGAAATTATAACATTGTCGAAATATAAAAGTCCCCAATCAGAAAAATTCTCGACAATTTTAAATATTACCGAATTTGAGAATTCCCGACAGAAAATTTCCTAATTATAAAATATCCGGACTAGACAACTCCCTAATTTTAGCAATTAAAAAATAGTTTATTACATTTATTTTTAAAATAAAAAATAAAAAATTTGTATCACAGAAAAAACATTTCTAATGTTTAAAGTTTAAAAATATTAAGGTTTGAATTTAAAATTACAATAATAGAACAAATATATTTTTGATAAAATTTTTCTTTTGAAAATGTGCATTGTATTTTTTTCAATTTCAAAAACTTTCCCAAAAATAAAATTATGAATTAAAAATTAATAACTAAAAAATTTGCTCTATATCAGTGCTAAATTGAATCCTGCAAAGTTTGTTTTGTTCGAGGCGCACGTGTTTTAAATTTTATTTTTGTATAACATTTGTATACAATTATTGGTGTTTTCAGTTCAAACATCAATTCTGAAAAATTACACATTAAACAAAGTTTATATGATCAAAATATTTGATTATTGTATGTTTAATAAATAAATAATATTGAATAACAAATTATTTTCTCAATTGCTAGAATTCCGAATTTTCTAGTTCGCATGCTTTTTAATTGGACGGAATTCGGTCTGGATTTTTTTTATTCGGGAATTTTCAAATTCCATAATATTATAAACTGTCCAGAATTTTATTATTTTGCAATTTTTAAAATTCGGGATTATCAGATTTAGACATTTTATAATTTCAGGAAGTTTTAAGTGTCGGGAATGTTATTGTTCGGGATTTTTCGGTCGCCCTAAAAATATTTCAAACATTTTAAAAGATTAAAAAAAATTGTAAAGCAAATCGGGAAGATTTTGAGGCATTTTTCAGAATTTTAAACTGTATCAATTCTAATAGTTTACAGTTTATTTAAAAATATATTGTATGGAAAACGATATTTTTTATGAATTTGCCAGTGAAATTCTATTCGTCTAATTTTAGTTGCCAATGCGAAACGTAATCTGGCTTAGAACTGCCGTCTTAACATCTAAAACCGAAAAGAACAACTTTCCTATCACATTTAAATATAATTATACTTTTATAAAAATGCTAGAAAATATAATATTTATGAAATTGCAAAATACATACGAGAACTTGATTAGACAAATAGTCTAAAAAATCCATAGAAATTGCAGTCCATAAAAATAAAATGTTATAAACGAATGTAAATTATAAAAAATAATTTTAGAATTAGTAGAAAATAAGATTATAATAATGAACGTATATAATAATGAAATCTGAATATAAATTACTCATGGACTTGCATCTCTGGTATTTATTAAAGTTACCATGTTTTGTAAAGTTATAAATGTAACAAAATTTTAATTGGCAATTTTCTTTAATTTAACTGGTTCTTGTCCGTGCTAAGTGGCCATAAATGCGGCTCGAGGGGCCTGTTGGCAAACTATATCGTTGTGTGCTATCGGCTATAGCGGAGGGTAGAGGGGAACTGACCATTTTCGCCGGACGGGCCGTCTTTATTTATCGCGGGTAACTAATCCCGCAATAGATATTTCAGCCAATGATGGAGCTTCTATGAATTACTAGGGGAATATTATTGGGCAGAATGTCTAATGTTTTTCTCTTCCTTCTGTCATGGAAAAGCACCTCGTGAATGCCCGAAAAACATTCCTGATGTGTCTTGACGGAGTCGGGGGCAGTCGAGGAAAAATATAAAAGAATCGAGGCGTCAATTTTCAGCATTGAGGGTCGATTCATGTAAAAGATTGATTTAAAACATCGATTGATACGATCGATTGATTGAACCCTTTGGATCGTTCTCGGCTAAATCGAATCGAGAGCGAACATCCCTAATTCGGTTTCTATATGCTTCGACCTGTTCAGTTGAATATCCAGATTTACTACCAGGACTGTAACCGAGTCTGAAATCATCAGGCTTTTACCAGAGAAATTTATAAGTGTCTACTTTTGGCACATTTTACTTACTTGTCTAAATGACCTGGTTGCTTTTTCCAGATTTATTGTGAGTCCTGACCTTGAAGCGTCCCAACATATGACTTCTGGAGGGGTCTTACCCAAAAACGTGATCCAGCATACCCTATTTGTTCAAGGATCTGCTCGAATCTGGCCGGCCTAGCCGGCCTATGTCGGCTATGAAAATCTGCTGAAAATATTTGGCAGGAGTGTAGCTCTTTCCCCCAGGTTTGTGAATAAACGCCACTCTGCCGCCTTTCCGTGTTTTTAAAGACAATTCTCAAATCAAACAGCACAGTCAATTGCGGCGCGATACCAATATGTCTTCATTTTCTCTTGAACCTGTCATTCCTCGCTCATCAGATTGAGTTCGCTGAATTCCTGGAAAGTGAACTTTCATCAAGTGGTAAAGTGTTTAATCTTGACAATCGCAAACTCGTCCTCGTCGAGGCTTAGGAGCCCGAGTCGAGCCTCCATATATTTTGCCAAGATATTCTCGATCCTCACTGTCTTCGGAATTTCGTTGCATTCTTCGCAGATGCCCCTCCAATCTTCCTGGTCCTAGATTCTAACATTTTTCTTGTTTTTATTCTGATCTATTTTGTAGATACCTTTGCCTGAAGTCAGTCTAGTTCTTTTTCCCATATTTTCTATCAAAATACACTTAAATCCCAATATAAAAACGGTTTTAAGGATGGCTAGCATGTAGCCTAGATCCTCACTCGGAGTAACCAAACGCAAACAGTCAGCGAAGTGGAATCTATTAAGCACTAGAAGCACACCCGTTACCTGTCACTGCCCCTTTGTCGTAAAACGGGAGTCCTTCTATCAGGATTTGAGTCAATGTACTTGTGATTCCTGATCTTTGGAACTGAAAATTTGCTCAGGGCCAACCAGAACAAGATATATTGGTGGTCCCTGAGAGGCTCTTTTTTAGATACTTCGCAGCCCTCTATCTTGATTCTCAGTTTATCTGTGCAAAGAATCAAATCGAGAGCCTCACTAATTGTTTTTGTTCTTATATGGCTAAGTATCGCCACAATTAAGGATCTCCGGTCTAGCACCTGCTAGCTGTTCAAGTATATCTCTTCTTCTGTCGTTGTTTTCTTCTTTGTTTCACAAAACAAACCGTTGAAGTTCGCGTTACAAGTCAATGGCAGAGAGTTCTAACTCTCGTGACGGTGCTGATTTAAAGCGACGATCTGCCGTTCCTGAGTCTTGTATTAATAGCGCTGAGGTATCTGAAGCAGAGTTTGGGAATAACAATTTCATCAACAACATTTTCAGTTGTAAATATTCTTGTGATTTTTTCTTCGGCCTCTTATATATGGGGCCACACTCTTATAAGCCTAATAGAGACTACCGGGACCCCTTTTCTGTGATGAGAATTTATGGGGATCACCAGTATTTTACATATGCGATGACCGTATTTGCGTTTTCGAGGAGACAAACATCTAGAATCCAGCCGGTGACCGTCGTTTTATTGACCGGAACTTTTTTCAAAAATTGATTTGCCAAAAATGACGAATTCTTGTATTAAATATATGTAGAAATGCTGTAGAAGTGGTTATTTTTGTCGAAAAATTCAGGAACATGTCAAAAAATCATAATTTTTTCGATTTATCTTCGAAGAAAAAAACTTAAAGGCGTTTTTCTTGAAACAACGTTTTTGACCTCATCAACATGATTAAAAAAAACTACTGGACCGCTTTGGCTGAAATTTTTACAGCTTATTCTGCACACTTGTGCTTATCGAAGTTTGGTACGCCCGTAGGTTCAGTCATTTCTCCAATTTTAGCAGAAATAGCTATGGAAGGTTTGGAGGTTTTTGCTTTGAAGAAATTAGACTTTGTTTTGCCTTTTTATTTCCGGTTTGTTGACGATACATCAGTATGTGTTCCTCTAGCAAAGTTGCAGATGGTCAATGATGCTTTTAACAGTTTTAATCAAAAACTTTAATTTACTCATGAAATAGAGAAAGTTAATAAAATCAGTTTTTTGTGCATAGATGTGATTAGGGGTCGGGATAGTAAATAGTATTACCAATTGGTATAGAAAAAGTACCTATTCAGGTAGAATCTTACATTTCTTTTATGCCCATCCTTTTCAAAACAAAATGGCAGCAAACAAAAACTTATTTGACAGAGCTCTATGTTTGTCCCATTTTTCATTTCACACAGGAAATTTGAATATTGTTAGGAATATCCTTTTTCTAAATTATTACCCACAAAAGTTAATTGAGAAAGATATTGAAATTAGAATTCAACAAATCAAAAACAAACAGTGTAATATTTTGACCGCAGATAATCAGAAAAAGTTAAAGGAATATAGATCAGTTAATACATTTTGTTCTTACATTATTTTGTCAAGTTTCTAAACCTAATGAACTTATTTTGTCTACGAAATAACTTACGTGGGATAGACTAGTAGACTTGTTAATACTCGGATAGAGGAACAAAAAAGTGATGTTCTTCTGGAAGCTGTTATAAGAATGTTCTTGCCAGACATACAAAGAAATTTTTTGATGTTGACCATGAGTTTGACTGGGATAATGTTAAAATTTTACATAGTAAAAGTAATGAGAGAAAGAGAGAATTCATGGAAATTCTTTATACAGGGTGGACACGCTGGGACTTACCAAAAAGCATGAAACCCCGCATCCACGTCCATAAGAATATCATTGGCATGTAAGACGGGTTTTATACTTTTTGGTAAGCCCCAGCGTGTCCACACTGTATTAAAAAACAAAAAAAGTTATGTATTCATTTAAAAACTGATTTGGATAAATTAAACAAAACTTTATGGACGGCCCCTAAAGTATGATATACTAGCGAATTTCTAGTTCATTCATTAAGACCACATGAACACAATAAATCCTTGGAAATCCTACGAAATTTAGTTCATCTTTTGAAAATGCTTTGGAATCTGTTACAGAACCCTAAATTAGTTAAAATCCTTTGCAATATTTTCAAATTATTGAAATAAATGATAAATTCCTCGGAGTTTTTTTATCCTTGAATACTTCAAATCCATTAAAATGTTTTAAAATCTCTTAAATCGCATTACTGTTTTGGAAATTCACGGGAAAATCAGAGAGAAGGTTCTCTTGAAACAAAAGTAACGTCCTTTTATTTGTTTTGTTTTACGTGAACATTTTTTTAGCAAACATAATTATTTAGCAGCGTGATTAGGTGAATTTTGTCACAAAAAGATCATGTGTGTTGCCAAAAGATTCTTTTCGAGATTAATAAATATCGTCTTAACCATAAATTTAAGAGGAAATTCTATTTGTTTCAAGGAAGATTCTTTTGACACAAAATGAAATTCGTCTGAATGATAATTTGATAAATTTTCTAACATATTTCCAATTGTTTGAAGCTCCCTGAAAATTGTTAAAGTTCTCAAATCTTAATTAAAATTAATCAAAATGCCCTAAAAGATGTAACATCAATTGAAATCACTTCAAATTATCGAAATCTATTAAAAACATCATAAGATATTTCAAATCGTTTAAGAAATGTTGTATTTCTTTGAAGTTTTTTAGAGCGCTCAACAATTTATCGGAATTAAATTTTTTACGATTTTAAATAGAAGTTTGAAATTGAATTATAAAATTACTTGAAATCCCTCAAATCTACTGAAAAAAATTAAAAATTCCTTGAAATCTAGTAAAAAATCTGAAATGTTTCAAATTTTCATAAATCTTTCAAATATTTGAATTCTGACCATATTAATCAGTTCTTGTAATTAATTTTATGCAATACATTCAAATATTATAAGATCCCGTGGAAATGTTATGAAATACATTTTTATCTCTTCAAATATTCCAAAACGTTACAAGTCCTAAACAATCGTTTCATAAATACTCTGAAATATTTCAAACATTTTAGAAATAGTTTAATGATTTCAAATGAGTACACCATAATTCAGAAAATTTCACAAATATGTTACAGATTTCATAACAATTTCATAGAGATTGCATAAGGATTTCAAAAGAATACAAAAGATTATGAATATTTTAAAAAAATTTTAAAAGATTTCAAAGGATTGAGAGACGACTTATGTTCGCAGATTATTAAGAATTTGTTTAATTATTAATCGAATAACATCTTTCGTTCAAAACGACAATTGAAAATCAACAACAAAAATTCCTAGTAATTTCGAAGTTTTTTTCCGGTTTTAACCAATTTTTTTCGGCCTTCCTTTTGAATCAAAATTAAACGACTTTAACCAAGTATGAATTTTCTACTTTATTAAAAGTATAATAAGCCCTATTCCACAGATGATACAGTACAAAGGTAATATTGTGAAACTTCTAAACAGGTTACGACACCTCAAATGAAAAAAAAACGAATTATTTACACACCTGATCTACTTCAGCTTCGTGTATCAACGTTAAATAAAAACGCAGAAAATTAAGAAATTTAAATAAGCACAAGAACACACATGTCACAGAAGGTTTATCTAAGTTGAATACGTTTTATTCTACGGCCCTGAAAAGTAGACCCTAATTAAAATAAAATATGCATAATTGTAAGAAAATCAGAAAAACAACCATTAAAATGAAACAAGTAAATCTTTGAAGCCTGAAAAATTAGTAAATTTCCAAGCGAGAATCACTTTTATTTCTTTCAAATTGAATGTAATAAAAAATGTAACCATTGTCATTTAGAAGCTTAAATTCTTTTAATTTTACGTGTTCGCAATATAAAAATTGAATTATTTTGAGGTTTACGTTTTTAGAATTTGAAATTAAATGCACGTGAAAATTCAATAATTCTGAAAAAGCACTAAGCACACTGCAAATTAACAAAAGTGTATGGTTTGAGTTAGATGATTAAATATTATCAGATATAGAAGTAAATATTTTCAAGTTTATATTTTGTCAAGATTAAATCATTTCAAATTTTTGGGCTTGAGGATTCTGAAACGCATTATTAATTTCTAATCAGTTAATAAACGTTTTTGTTTTGCTCTCTAGCAAAATATGTTTAAAAAAATCTTATTTTCATATTTGAAAATGATTATAATTACCAATTTTTTTTACGTATTTGGAGATCCTAACCGTTTCTAATAGAACCGTCTAATAGAACCAAGTTTTAAAGAAATAATTCTTGTAAAGCTTTAAGTAGCTATATTTTACAAATCTTCAATTAAAACCTATTAATATCTGAAAAACTAACATTTATAATTAGTATATTGGAAATGGTGGAATTTTAAAGGTTCAAATTCACAATTAACTGATTATGAAGTGAAAATTGTTTAATTTCAGACGCTAGTAAGAGAATTTATCGTCAAATATAACATTTTATAATAACAGTAGTGAATTTTCACTACTATTTTGTTCTCATTTTTCCTCATATTTCATGAAGAATGTAAAAAGTTAATTGCATGTGGTAGCTACCATTTTACCATTTCAAAAAGGCGCAATTACTATTAATTAATGTTTTTCTTTTGTCTAGTTGCTTAGGATCCAATTAATATGTTTAATTTAGAAAGCTTTACCACATTATATTTCAAAATCCTTTCAAATATATTATCATCAACATTTCATGAAAGAATTTAATAATATCCTACTAATTATTTCTTGAATTCCTCTCTAAAGTCCAGATGATTAAACATTAGTTCAAAAAACTTTTAAATTTATCGCCTTATACTTAAAATTCAGTGCATATTTATGTAAAATTAATGTGGGTACTATATTACATTTATTATTCAAATTTCTAACATTGCAAGTAAAAATATTGAATTTTGAACAAGGTGGACGAATTTCCAACCAGAAAGATTAATTTTTGAAAAAATTGGTTTTCTAACACAATATATGAATTCTATTGGGTTAAAGTTTGAGACTTCATGACGAACTTTTAATTTTTAGTTTTTAGCTTCTATATGGTCCAAAATAATACAAAAATTAGCCACAAACCGTTTCTGTATTCCTTAAATCGACTATAGCGATACAAAACCACGTAAAAGAATAGTTTCAAAGATATAGGGTGAAATCTACCGTAAAACGAAGAGGGGTAAATTTTTGAACCCAAACTATTCGAAAGGTACATTCAAGTGGTGCCGATATTTTTTCTTCTTCAAATTTCCCATTTGCGGACAATAGTCAAAAGTGAGAAAAGCTGCAAGAAAATTCGTCCGGGCAAGATTTGACGAATTTTTAAAAAAATATTTGGCTTCTATATGGTCCAAAACAA
>JAWWLR010000158.1:63616424-63627559 GCA_035041075.1 Acraspis erinacei | reverse complement strand
AGAGTGCGAGCGCGAACTTTCGAACCTTGGCGGTAAAATTCCTACCAGATGTTATGTAGTCAATCACACACTGAATGCGGGAAGCGTACTGTCTTGCCCAGCCTATCTTTATGGGGAGTTGATGCATTCGTCTTTGTTCCTATGATCAACCGTAGGTTTTGTTTTACGGTTCGCATCGGCCAAAGCTTTTGCTGCATTATATACACAACAATTGATAGTCCAGTGGTCGGATTCTTCCGAAAATTGTCCTCGAGGCCGGCTTCTTCTGGCTGTGGTAGAGTAGGTGCTCCGCTTACATATCCCCTTTTTGGAGTACTTCGGCATGGTTTTGCAGACGCTGATGAGAAAAATGCGATAGCTCTCGGTGTTTCTCGCACCACGGAGCATGCAGTCGTGTCATGTAATTCTCTCGTTCAGGGATTATACTCGCATCGCAGCATTCTAGCAAGTCGTGATTTTGTCGCTCCGTCCACTTAAAAGCCCCAACATTCCGCCGATCCATGGCATTGACCCATCTTCAACTATTTTTGGTGCTATCATTGTTGTTCCTACGAGAAACTAAGGAAAAGGGTTCGTCCTAGCTACAGCCTGTTCAGTGCTAAAATGCACAGATTCTCTAATGCGACTCTTACACCAACATGAAGTCGTCAATGTTGCAGAGTTTCTATACCGAGCCGCAAATAGGGCCGCAGAGGAGCGTGGTCTCCCATTTGATTCCAGCGACAATACACATGACCTAGCATCACTAAAACCTTTGGTGCTTAAGAGTCGTGTACAGGAAGCAGAATATTCGATTCTGCTGGATCAAGATCGGGGACGGAGGGATTTCTTTTTGCCTGTCAAGATGGCGTTATAGACACCTCAGTTTACCGTAAACGCATAATGAATGTACCTGCAGGCGATACCAACTGCCGAGCGTGCAAGCAAGAACCAGAAACAATTGGACATCTTCTTAAAGGATGCTCAAAGTATGCACGCTTCGGTTACATAGAGAGACGCGATATGGCTCTGAAAGTGTTATATTACCATCTTCGGCATTTCTATCGTGTTGGTCTAATACCCGTCCTGCCATACACCCAGGGCGAACTAGAGTCCGATGTACAAAATGATCAGTATGAAATAAGTCCTCCAAGATCTAAAGACCAAGATAATTTACGTGATTGAATTCAGGCAACCAGCTGATGGTAATATTACGGTAAACGAGAAAGAAAAACGAGAGATATCAGGCTCTTCTTTTCGAGCTGAGCAAACTGTACCAAGGCTACAAAATCCATCTTGTGGTTCTCACTTCATCTGGTTCATCAACACTGCTCCTTCTAACATTGTGAAAAGGTTGATAACTGTAAAAAAGTATCCATAGATGAAACCTTCTCTTCCAACTGTGACGTCTCTTGCGTAAGGTTATCTGCGATTAAAAACCGCACTCTAGGAAACAGTGTTTTACGAAGTATCTTGCGTAAATTTCCCGTTCTTGCTTAGCTCCTAGCATAGAAGGAGCAGGATCGGATGACGTACACTTTGCAGTTGCGTCAGGATGTGTTGCTTTAAGGAACCACGATCGTAGCTTTTGGAGCCAACAACTTCTCTCTATACATTTAGCGTACATAATATGCCTAGTTAATAACTTTAAGACAGTATAACCTTATTTTGTCGTTTCTTTACATTCTCATCATTGTGAAAAGGTATTGGTTTTATGTGAAAAATGACTTTTGCGGAATCCATAAAATGTTGACGTTATGATGCCCCCTGAGTCAGAAAAAATAGTTCTTACGTCCGTGTCTGTGTGACTGCTGTCGTTGCCTGCGAACAAGAAACTTTCGACATAATCATAGGGTTGGATTGCGCTATAGCACACTATAAGTCTGCAAAATGAAATGTCGAATCTGTCATAAAAAAAAGAATAACGAATCCCAAATGAGCTTTAGCTCACCATTTAATTCACCCGAAAGACTTGCATCAGTAAATTTACTTAAAAATATTTTGTAACTTGTGTGTATGCATGAAGTAAGTGGCAACTTGTGAAAATGTTTGGTTTTATTCGGTTAAGTATCGTTATGAATAAAACAGCATTGTCAGAAGAAGGTAAATTTTTTAAAAGGTTGTACGTCATCTTGCACGTGTTACAAAAGTCCAACATGACTGTTATAACAGGAAATATTATACCTGTCAAAATAATATTGAAAATCATTCTAGTCCCTCTAGATTGTACTACTTTACCTCTTCAAAGCGAGAAAATGTGATTTATGAAACACAAATATCTCTTAAAATTTATTTCCTAGTTTTTAATACCACGACTAATGCGTGCGATAATTTAGAAGTGCAAGTAAGATAGAAGCGAGTATATAGACTGAGAGTTCTTGTAGAATACTTAGTATCTGTAAAGTTGTTTGTTTAGGAATTCTCTATCATTCAACTTGTTTGGTTTATTATAAGAAAATGAAAATCGTTACGTTTACCCTGGTTTTAGCTGTAGCGATTGTCCTCAATTCTATTGGTAATTATACAATTAAGTTCCTATTGAATAACTTTATATTTGATTAAATTTTATTTCGAATTACTTAAATTGAAAACTGTCAACATTAAATGTTTCGTGATAATTAGGGCATAACACAACAAAGAAAACAAAGAAAATTTAATCTTTCCTTTCCCGCGGGGACTGAAAAGTTTCTAGTGTATTTCTCTTTATTCTCAACAAAATAATTTTTTTCTAATCCGAGCTAATGGCTAAAGTTGTTCATCATGTTATTCATACCTTTTAATATACACTACCGCTGAAAATTGTCGATACGATCAGCGAAAGTACTTTTAAAAGTCCCTACTTACTTTAGAACGTGATTACTGCTTCCAAATTGTGCGATAAACTTTTTTACAAAACAGTTAAAAAGCTTATTAAACTAGGCGACAATTGATCCCTTCTATTATATCGTTACCTTTAGGACAGAATATACTACGTGAGATGCCCAAGAAAAATTCAAGAATTTCGCTAATTTTGTATCTCAACTTCAACTTGTGGCATGACCTACGAAAATTGTAGCCAAAATCTCAAATTAGTACCACTTAATCTTGAAAGTCGTGTCTTTAATTTCAGCATTTTCGTCCAATAAAGCTTTAAAAATCTTCACGCGTTCTCGAGTTACGACTAAAAATGTCCAAGCCTCAAATTGTAAGTTTCAGTCGGCGATTAACTGCTGTTGACAGTGAACGGTGGTCGTCGGGTCTTAAGGAAAACGAAGGAAAATAAGATTGAAATTTACAGGACGTAATTTTTAAAATATCAGCTTCAATTTAAGCCACTAAAACTTCAAAAATATTCAGGGGTTTCTAAGATATGACAAAAAACATCCAAGCGTGTCTGCGTCGAGTGGCAGTTGACGATCAACTCAGATGGCGTGAATAGATGCTAAAGCGACTGAAATTCGGCGCAGATAGGCTTGGACGCTACTTGGTATAAATTTAAGAGTTTTATTGCAACTTTCCTAGGTCTTGTCGCAAGTTGAAATGTGTTGAAAATGTCTCACGCAGAATATTCTTTCCAAAAGGTCAAAAATACTTTCCTAAGGTGTTTTAAAGTTTCTTGCTATGTTCATTATCAATTAGAATGGTAATATGTCTACGCAGATGCAGCAGAGTCTGCTACCAGTTTTGAGAGTATTGCATTGTAAGCTTCAGGCCAGTTCGTGAAGAAGTATTACTTCAGTAATACATCGCAAACCTGCTTAAAGCTTAAGATGCAAAGTTTCTTCAACAGTTCTTGGTAACATTCCTTTACGAATAATATCTTCATACTTGCGGCGAGCTTCCCTGAAACTTACAAGCTTGCTTGCAACTGATGTGTTATCTGGGTGCCATGCAAGCACCATTGTATAATCTTGTAGCGGTGATGATGAATATTCTAATATTATAATTCACCAATCTGTATTCTTTCTTACAGAATTAAGTGCACAGAAAAGAAATCTCAGTGGCGTTGTACCCGGAACTTCCCGTCTCAGCCTGTCTCAAACACCTCACACCTCTTTTTGAGCTTATTCGGGATGCGCCTATCAGAGTATCACGATTTCCAGCAGAGGCTGAACCTGAATTACGAACTTTATTGAGGAATATAGGTAACAGCCACGTGCCTTGCGATGCAAATACATTTCTAGCAGTAAAAGGTAACTTTGTCTTTGGATGGGTTGAGTCAGGTAAAATAGCTCCGTTCTATCACGCGCCTGGCATTACGGCTGTTTATAATATATTTTCTGGATCCCAAAGAGCGATGTCGTTAACAACTCTCAGAAGAATGGGTGTGGATAGAGATGCACCTCTTCCTACGGATCATGAAGATGTGTCGACTGAAATCAGGCCCGCAGCAAGACAGGATATGTTACACCCTGACCCCAGAATAAGGAGAATTGAAGATCTTCTTGCTGACATTGCGACCACGTTGAGACACCAACACTTAAATGGCTAGTCAACACGTGATCGACCTAGGTATGCCAGAAGGTAATTCTTCTGCCAGAAAAAATTTTCGGGAGGGGATTTTAAGCGGCACACACGCAACAATTTAGAAAATTGTATGTTTATTATCAATTTTTCAAATTGATTTTTAATAAAAGTTGACTTAACTCAATCAATGTATTATTTATTGTTGTTGGGTAGAATCTTGAGATATCTAAGTTACTAAAAAAGTTACTTAAGTAAGTTACATTGCCCGCAGTACTCGTGACAATAGAAGCTATCGTGGGTGCACTCCTTCCTGAACATCCGGAGAGAGTACGTACTCCGATTCCGGTAGTGGCAGCTGAAATACAACTATTTACCATCGATGAACTCTGCAGTGTGTTGCCCTCCACGGGCAACAGAAAGGCGCCAGGTCTAGATGGCATAGCGACCGAAATACTAAAAGTTATTGGATTTGAGAACGCATTTGTGCTCCTGAACATTTATAATGCATGTCTACTTGCTGGCATCTTTGCAAAGAAATGGAAGATGCAGAGATTGGTGCTGCTTGATAAGGGTAAGGGTCCGCCCATCAGGCCCTCATCATTCAGACCACTCTGCATGGAAGTCATCTCAATGACTCAGACGGCAAGGCTGGGTAATCACCGGTCAAGGAACTCCTGTGTGCTGGTCACCCTAGATGTGAATAACGCCTTCAACTCAGCGAGGTGGTTGACATCCTGGATGCTCTCGAGCTTCGTTTCAGTGTGCCGGCGTATCTGCGAAGGGTGATCAGTGATTACTTGGATGACAGGAGGCTGCTATATGATACCACTGATGGGCAGCAGAATCGGAAAGTCACTATAGGAGTGGCACAGGGATCTGCGCTAGGTCCACATCTTTGAAATGTGCTCTACAACGGGGTATTGGAAATTGTGCTGCCTAAATGGGCCAAGTTGATTGGCTTTGCGGATGACCTTGCTGCCATCATATTGGCTAGGAACACAGAGCAAGCCCAGCGGAGAGTAGCACAAGTCACCTCCCTTATCAACAACTGGCTGAAAGATCAAGGGCTCTCATTGGTTGCAGATAAGACGCAAGTGGTGGTCCTTACGCTACAGAGACACTATGAAGATATATTGTGGTTTCATATTACTGGTGAGTCGGTTCCCAACAGGGTCGAAGACCGGCGAGCCCTAGTAGAGACATCTGTCTCTTCTGCCGAGGATGACACGTACCCCTGGAGGGATGATCAACTGCGAACAAAGATAGAAGTCCAAGTAGGCAAGTAATTTGGAAACTGATGCACGGTTTATTGGCCCTATCCCCATGTTCCTGAAGTAATGCGAAAGTCGATTCCGGCAACATGGGTTGTTGAAAGGAGGGGTTTTAGTCAGTAAGAATCTGATACTAACTAAAAAAAGTACTCATGATAACTCTTTTCTTATAAAATATTAATTGAAGGATCAGATCTTTAAAGAGTAATTAAAAAAATTATTTCTAATCCATTACAACTCATTTTGACTTTATTTCTTTTCTTCATTCATTCTTTTTCGCTGGCAAAATTCATTTTGAAAATTTTGAAGTTCCTTTTTTACTAAGTAAGGTAACTATAACGAGTTACTTTATAATGAGTATTTCGAACTGCCCGTTTCCTCCAAGTTCTATCCATATGATTTCATGGAAACGCAATATATATAGCACGAGAATTATAATCCTTTTTACAAGATTAAAATCTAAATTTTTTATTTCAATAACATAGAATCAAATTGCATTTTCTCATTATTAATCGAAAATCCAAAAGTATTGGAGAACTGTGAAATTTTTGGGTTCTAGAATAATATTGGGTTATTGAACTTTCATATAGCTCGAATATTTTTACGGTTGTTGACTTCGACAAAATTGCTTAACATGGAAAGTATCTAAATAAAAGTTGTGAATGACTCTCAGATTCTATGTCATAAAAAATTTAAGTGATGCTTACTTTGAAATTGTCTGTTTTGATTTGTAGGTTTCAGGTAGTTTCCTCCTAAGTCTTAAACTGATATTCAACGTTAATAACTGTGTTTTCAGCTATATTTGTGGGAATAGAAGATGGGTTTTGGACTTTTTCCGGCATACTTGCCTGCGCCTTGAGAGAGCGTCTAGCGTAAGTGAGGTGGAGGATCTCTTGAGAAGGAAGAGAGACAGTCAAGAGGGTCCAGAGAAAAGCGCGGTAGAGAATCTATTTAAGAGAAGCTTCGACGTAGTGAAAGTCGAGGGTAATTTCTCTTGTTTTTTCGAAGATTTTCTGCTACAGAAAAGACAACAAATTTTGACGAAAATCAAACTGACATCATTTTACAAGTATAATGTTGAAGAATATTGATGTGTTTGACTCAACATTCTGCGATCTAAGTCACACATAGATAATGTGTACATACCGAGAATCTATCGTAAAACTAGCAAAGCTCGCCAAAATAAGGCAGCAGCGGTATTTTGTTTTTCAACTTCGTAGTGCTACTTGATTCTAATTTTAAATTTCATAAACGAGTAAGAATTGTTTTGCTATATGTACATGAATCAGTTTAACGTCCATTCTGTTTAAAAATTTAAAGGCCTATTATTATGCAAAAGCAAAAATTTGTATTTAATAATGAACATCGGAGATATTGGAAGAAAAGTTAAAACAGTTCAAAATTGTCCATTTGCAAAATACTATTCCGAAAAGTCATTAGCAAGACTGTATTAATAAATTTCGCAACAGAACCTGCATTTATAAATTAAAAAATAGTAAAACTGTACAATTTTTTAAAGTAATGTTTGATAAATTAGCATTTGTTGTCAATTTACAATTTTAACAGCAAATAATAATCCAAAAAGTTTTGCAAATAGTGGATTCCATAGGAAATTCAGCTTATAATTGAAAAAGATCTAATTAGTGAATTTATTTATACCGAATTTTTCAAATTTAAGACATTTTCTCAATTTGTCGTCAAAAAAGACATTTTAGTTCGTTTTGTGAACAATAACATCGCCATTTGTGTAAAAAAGAGTCGAACTCTATATTGTCTAAAAATAGACATTCATTAAGGAACAGTCAACTTCTAAAGTTGTTAAAAACAATTGTTTAGACGATTGTCAAATAGCATATCTTTTTAGTCAGTTGTAATAAAATATTATCTTGTCACATTTTACACGAAAAGTATCGACATCAATGAGCTAAACATAGCCCCTTCCAATGTACCAAAGATGTTTTTCGCAGGTCTATGGTACTTCTAACGTTTTCGGAAGTATACTTTACTTATAATAAGACGTTTTTTAATACTTCGTATTTACGTTTTTGTAACTCAGAGTCAAAAGATATATTTCGGAGATTATAATTACGCCTTTTTGTTTTGTATTTACTAAGATATTATATATAGCATATGCGCAAACGAGATTGGCAAAATCCCTAAAATCGTTAAGTAACATTCTTACTCCAGAACATCGCTCTGGCTGGCGTTGCTTATTAATCTGTATAACAATCACCCCGAGTGGATAGCTTTACACAGTCGATTACTTTATTTTTTTACTATATCATTAAGCGAAATCCATTTTGATGTGAGCGTGAATCACTCGTTTCTAACCTCGTTCTTGTCGGGAATCAAGGAATTCAGTGTACGAGGTGTAATAACGTTATAGATAGGCGGGTATAGATTTTTAGATTCAGCTTGAATTCCCGTTCTGCTTATTTAAACCACTCCGCGTTGGCATATTGGTATCTAAGATCTTTCGTTTCAAGCATCTCTCACTCTACTGGCATTCTTCATTATAAATTTCTTATCAACTGTTTATTGCCACACTTTCCTGTCCTGAAGCCTGTTCAGCGTCCTTCATGTCGATATATTCTCTCATGCCTCTGAGCACGAAACCCTTTATTTTACCTAAACATATTTAGTTCGTCAGTCGTTCTGGCTTTATTCTTTCAACATGCCCAACCTATTATAACGAATTCTTCTTTCCGATCATGGCTACGCGGATTTCACCATTCCACCACGCATTACCAGGCACTCTTTCTAAAACCGCAATACCACACACTTCAGTCTCACTCATAACAATGATATCCCAGAGTATAGTCCTTGAGATATAGATCTCTATTTCAAATTAGCGCCTCCTAAGTTCCCATATCTATATGCCTCTGTTTAGCCTTTTTCGTGCTCTTTTTTCTCCATCGTCCTCCATCTCTCAGTCTTTTACCTGCAACAACAAAGTCAATATTATACTGTGCCAATTTCTTCTGTACATGGTGTACAAGTTGATCATTTGATGCCTAAATCGAGTATTTAATTAATAATTTTATGTTGCCTTTTAAAAGTTGCGCTTACGAAAGCAAAAAGTGGAATTCCGGTAAAAGAATCTGGACTGAGACTTTAATTATTAGCGCATATCAGTCGCTCTTTAACAGCGGATAGCCATGGAACGATTCATATTTCACAGGCGAATATATAGGCTTCCGTATAAACGAGATATGTTTGTCCTACGTATAATACATCGGGACAGATAGCTGCTACCTACATTTGCAGAGCTTATTTGAAACGCTTCAAATCACACTGAAAAATCAAGATCGATGCATGACATGTTCATTGAAGTGACCTGAAAAATGCATTCAAATCGTTGGTTCTTTACAAGGGGTATTTCCTCTTAAATATTTTAAACCGATTTCTTTCTAGGATTTTTCTTGGACAAAGTCGAATTTATTGATCCTCGCCGTTTATTGCTATATTTAATTCCATCTAATTCTCTTGAAGTCCAACCGAATATAGAAATTTGAAAATAAATGTGCAAATTATTGTACAAGTGTAGATTGAGGAACGCCAGAAAAATAAAATTTGAGAAATTAAAAGAAACTACTTGCTACTAGATACCAGGGGCTATAAATAAATATTTTTTGCCATACGAAGTTTTGGATTCATGAAATATTTTGAGCAAATAAAATGCAAGCTCAAATGTATCATATAAATAATTGTATATCAAATTTAATTCTCAGGTTCAAACTTGTCTTTAAGAGAAACAAATGTTTATAAATGGACTCGCTCAAGTGAATCTGAAAGTAAGTATTCTATTCAGCGTATTACTATTTAATATTTAAAAAAAAGGTTGAATGCTCGTCACAAATACCGTAGTAAAGCCTTGTATTCATTCCAGAGACAAAACTTGCCAATTCTCGCTACCGCTAACATTTAGAACTCTTGACGCGCATACCCATAATTTACAGAAAACCTCGTAATATTTGAGTCCTTATGTGTTAAATGGAAATAACAAGAAACAAAACACAGAATAAATACCTTACCGAAAACGTCTGCGATGTATAGGATACCGCCAAGTAAAGTATTATTAGTTACAATCAAGAAAGTTTATGAAATCAAGGTTTGAACAGTAATTCTGAAAGATATCTAAATTCTTTAATTTATTAGATTAATGAAATGACAAAAATTTTGATAATGTATTAAAAGAGGAGAAAAAGCAAACTTGGCAAGATATTACCTTCTTTATTTTTATAATAATAGTGAAAATCTCAAAATCACAAAATACAAACAAGTCCAGGTACAGCAGCTCCAAAAAAAAGAGCAGCGTACGTTTTTAATAAAATGTCGAAAGCAATCCTTTATTCTAGCTCATTCTAAATCACGCGAATAAATTTAAAATTCACAATTTGCACTATAAAGTCTAATTTAAATTACAAAACAGAAAACTTAATACTCAAAGAAAATGGTTAAATCACGAATTTAGTGCAATAATTATTTTACTTTTATGATTGTACATTTCATGTTTTAATATCGACACAAATTATGGAACTTAAAAATTACTTCCTTTTTTACTTATAAATTGTTTTTATCGACTCTTGAAAAATAGCCGCAGTGTGGGTCGAAACGTAGAGGATTTCCTCTTTTTTGAAAAATTATTATATTTTTTACATGTTTTCTTGTGCAATTTATTAGATTTCATGTGGATCGTAACACCGACCAAATTAGTGATAAT
The DNA here is from genome assembly GCA_035041075.1 of Acraspis erinacei. Taxonomy (NCBI): domain Eukaryota; kingdom Metazoa; phylum Arthropoda; class Insecta; order Hymenoptera; family Cynipidae; genus Acraspis; species Acraspis erinacei. The sequence continues at coordinate 63,617,140 of JAWWLR010000158.1, read as the reverse complement.
TTGCTGAAATATTTAATGGAATGATAATCACGCCAAGCTTTTATTTTGTCCCTTTTAAACATTCTCCAAATTTCTTTCACATTAGTAAATTATTACATTGCAAATTTTAGATGCTTTTTTGAACTACTTCGTAAACTAAGATTTGAGTAACTATATTAATCGTACTGATAATATTTACTTGCTAAATTTTTTTACATTGTGCATATTCTTGATGATATTTGACTCTATACTGCGAAAAAAAATTTAGTTATTACAACGAAACCATTCTGTTAAGTTGTGTTTGCCTTCATAGAAACTTTTCTTATTATTAGCACATTATTTTGATGCTTTAACAAAATATTTTGTTCTTATAACCCAATTATTTCGGAAAGTCGAGTTAAGTTATCCTTAACAAAGATTTGTTGGGTCAACAAAATTATTTAGTTAGACCAACAATAATAGCAAGAAGTTGAGTTTTCAATGTGAAAGATATTATATACGTGAGTGAAATTAGAAATGAAGGTAACATTTTGTTTTATCTCACATTACTGAAAGCTAAATAATATTAACATGTTGGAGGTCTCGTTCGAGCCGTCACACCGAACGGACGTGCTTGCGCGCTGCTCGTGTCAACGCCCTAGTCCTCGTGTGTTTACGCTTTCGAACAGTGCATAATTGTGATAGTTGGTTTCTGAGGTATATAGGATAACATTGCTCTTCGGAGTAAAACGCTCATC
>JAWWLR010000158.1:63449098-63460279 GCA_035041075.1 Acraspis erinacei | reverse complement strand
TCAGCGCGTCAAAATCCATAGGAAAACATATGTCGCGTCCCCAGGTCACGACACTTTCTTTTTTTGTGTGGCTGTGTAATTGTTGCGAATCTCATACCTAATTGGCTATTGCGACCATTAATTGGATAGAATAAGTTACTTCGTTATGTATCACTAGATTACGGTTATTTCTAACTCATTAATCAGTTATATTGGAACTAAGAAAGGATGTACCTACTGAATACACCTCTTCCTCTCGGGTCTAATTAATATTATAAATTTGTTCAAAAGAAAGGAGAGTAACATTTATATCTAGTACATTTATATCTTGCAAACAAAGAAAATTGAAAAAAAATAAATGACTAACCTTTCTCCTAGAAACTGAGAAAAACAAAAGTGAAAAACAAGGAAGTTTACTTTGATTCTGTAGGAATGGTATACTTTTAGAATTTTCTCCGTTTTGACTGATTGACACAACATTGCGAAATGAAAAATAAAAAGAAAAATTTCGTATTTTTTATGAGGCAAACTGATCCGAGTAAATATATTTCGGCAATATAAAGGGAAATAGAAAGTCACAAAAACCTTTTTTTTTATTTCGATCGAAACTCTGTTAATAATTGTCTGTTTGTTATTAGTGTTTTATAATTATAAATTCAGCGACATTGGGTAAAAATTGAACTATCCCTTATATTAAAAAAATTAATCATTTACCATTTTGGTAAGTATCGACGGCCCTGTAGAGTCCACTCGTCGATCGTTGTCGAATAGGTTTTCAAGCTGAGAATATGCCGCAGCGTGAACATAAATCGTTATGGGGTTACTTTATTGTATTGGGCTGATTATGCGCGTAAATATTTCACCGTGGGGGTTGATTCAAAAAGTCTGAGGGCGGGAGCTTCAAGAAGGGAGAGGAAATAGGATGGTGGTACAGGGATTTACTCATGCGAGCAACTAAGGAACGCCCTTTATACGTCGTCGCGGTAATATATGACCGCTATAGATCACAATTACGTGTAATGGCGTTCACTCTTGTATTCCGGGCAATATTACTTCTGGCTGTCACTGCCCCACCCTGTGTAGGCTCTTCACGGCCCTGTCTTAGGTTCTTGTATGCTAAACAGGAGGTAATGCTTGTTTGATTTACGCTACAATTCTTCTCTCTGATTGTCGTTCAATTACACCATTAGACCTTTATTTAGGTTCTTGAAAGAGCTTCACACTTTTGATGATGTGCTTCCTATATTTCATTTTAAAAAATGAGTAAGCAGTAAGTTATTTGTTACAAAGATATATATTCTGTTTGTTTGAGCTCGAATAACTGCTGATCTGATCACATAAAGTCGGTCATGAAGTAGTTTCAACTTGAAGACCCAACAAGCCTTACGATATGAGGTGTGCGCGCACTAAACTGAAAACAAACCAGCTATCGCTCGCAACGACGAGCAATACATCATTGCAATCGATTCACAATAGGACATTACTCTCAATGTGGGACACAATAGCTATCTCCAACCAACTACGCGTTATTACACGTATATGGCAACACAATTGAGTGCACAGATCCAATGATGGGAGACGAGTTTGCACCACGACAAACACGGGCAGCGTTCTGTAAACACATGTTTCAAGTAGCTATTGTCGAGTCGCAACCACGTTCTCTCGCTCAATTACTAGAGTGCATATTACACTCACGCATGATTCACGCCCTGTTTTACGAGTGGTATAACCATAGAGCAAGTTCGATCAATTTGAACAGAGCCATATCCCTCGCTTGAATTATAATCAAACAACTAAAACAAAACCATCGCTTTGAAGAGACGTTATTCTTCTGAATAACATCACTAGTTTAATGCCTCAGAAAGTTGATCTATTTATTGATTTAGATCAAGATGGACGTTATCTGCAAACAGTAGTAAAAGAAAAGAAGAAAGGTCCTATTTCATGTTGAATGCTAATTTCACACAATATGAAAATGCATGGCGTGCATGGTTGAAGTGGAAAAAGCGAACCATTATTAATTTGCATTAGTTTAATAGGCACGACGCACCGTAGGGAGAATAAGGTCACGCCAGAATGTGAGTAATGAACGCGGTTTATCTCCGTGGAGTAACTAGCGGTGTTCGTGTAATGGTCACATTCATCAACGCGATCCCGCATCGCCTTTCCGTTTGCGTTTAAGAGTCAAGCTGCACTAAACGACCCAACGAACCAAGTCCTTCCTTTTACTGCTAAATTCTTAATGTTCAATTGCAGTGATTGTTACACTATGAATAACCCCACTCATGACCACGGTGGTTCATTGTAATTAATGTTCAGAGTTGATTCAGTTCTTTTCATGAAACAAGTTTTAATTAAATTTAACTGTTTATAGCTGATTGAATATCTTCCATATCAAAATTGATGTAAATTAAACTGAATTTAGAACAATTGCATATAATGCTTCTTACTTTCAATGTGATAATTTATTTCTCATAAATTATTCTACAAAGGAAAATTTAAAGAAAAACGTGCTTATTCTTGATAGAATATTCTCTCTGCAACTTCTTACTGTAACTCTGAGCGAAGATGCTGAAGAGGTGGCAATCGCGAAATACGACACGTAAGTGATAGTGGTACCGTGGATAGTATAGCCCTTTTCATATGAAACATGGTAAAGCATTTTGATTCGTTTTAAATGATGATTCCCAAATATTTTTAAGGCTTCCAATATATTTAAGTTGCTGAGTATGCTCTGCAAACAATCGGATGCAACCAGGCATTTTAAAATCTTATATTACGCGTAGCAGTAAAATAAACAATTTCTTATTAACTTCTGTTACTTTGTAAACAGATTTATTTTGATAATTTTCAGTACTTTTATATTAAAATTTTCTTCAGACGTACTGTTTTCGTATGGTTGGATTTTTTAAAGAAATAAAGAGGTAGCACCTTGTAACTTGAAAACCTTCTTCATCCCGGGTGTGTCCTTGCGCCAGAGTGCAACGCACCAGTGCAGTTATGCATTGAACACGCAACTGAGAACGCAACGACGTCTGAGCCGTGTTATTACAGTCCTTTCGAAGTATGCGTGCCTCTGTAATTATGATTTTATTTTTATGGACATAAATTATACAGGCCGCCTAGCTGTGTCATTATATGGCATTTTAATTCAAGGTTGTGGACATAATGGTAACTACGGCATCGTCGCTCTTGGTCCTGAGTTATGCTCACCTGCCAGAGGGGGCATATAGCACTTATTCTTTGCTCCGCTTACAAACCGCCCATATACTCATCACTTTCATTTCCTCACCTTGCGACGGCCGCGACTCTCCCGTTCTTGTAAGAATTATTTTTCTTTTGCTCTACATATGTGTTTTGCATTGTAACAAGATCACGTGTTTAGACCTTCATCTCTGGACAAAAATGAAACTGACAAATATTTCACCTGGATCATTTTTCCCAAGCTTAAATTAAATAATGCATCAGAGTCCTCAATTGAATTCTTTCATCAACTGAAAGGCCGAATATATTTATGGCAAAAATAAAATTTTTGCAATAGTTGAATCCTATTCAGGACCGCCAGTGTTTTTCGTCTCATCTGATGATTGGTTTTATTCACTTATTTCAAAAATAAATTGTTCACTCATTGCTTTCATCCACCGACCATTGCATTTATGAAATAACAAGAACGCAATCCGTTCGAAGGTCGCTTTATTTTCTCTCAGGGGCGAAAAACTCATCAAATTTAAGTATCTATAGACATATGGCAAAGACAGAAAGCCCGGATCATGAATTGTGTTTTGCAGGAACATCACAGTTGAAGACCTCGCTGTTTATAGAGTTGGTCCTTTTCGCGAGTCTGTGCATTAACCGCGGGAAGAAAGACATGGCACAAGAGGAGGTTGGATCGCTTTTTGTTGACGAATGGGATGAGAATAGTAGCCTAGCGACGAGCGGCTGTCAGCCCGCTGCCGTACCTTCAGTCTCTTGTCTGGTTGCTGTCTGTCTGTCATTCACTTGCTCGCTTGCTTGCTCGTTCATTCGCCCATCCAATTTCGAACCCGACGGATCTCTTTTTCTCTTGTCCATGAATTTCCGGGACTTGTTGGTCCCCACGCCAAATACGCGAGCAAAAATATGTGGCCAATTCGCAAGTCGTGACTCGCGCCTCGCGCGGGTGGTCGACTTTTTATCAGCGCTCAAATCTGATTTCAAGTATCTCCTGATTAGCGATTTCGTTGATGGGAACACATTCTGCAATCTGATAAAAATATTAAGCATGTGTTGGAATAAAATGCAGGATGCGGATTAAATTTTCAACTTTCCCTTTTTATTCTCATTCGTTTAATTTTTTAAAGTAATTCACAATGAATAGTTTTACGATTGTCAGAACAATTTGTTATTCGATAAAGAAAGCCATCTACGAAAATATGGTATTCTTGCTAAAGTCAAAGCGAGTTAAGGAAGTTGAAGAAAATCGCGAGTCCATCGAGTCTATATAGAACGTAATAAATTTTAATGTGTCTAGTACTTTATTTAATTAGATAACAAGTTGGAGGCAATAAAGATATAATAGAGACTATATAAAACACAAATTGCCTCGATCTAAAGCTTTCAAATATCCAACAAGTCAGTGGATCGCATTCAAACCTGCAGCTGAAAGCTGCTGGAGCAGCAGCTGTTTGCATATCCGGTTTATGTTTCAATCCAGTTCCATCAATATGAATAAACACCGGTACGTGAGGTTAGCGAGATGCGGCATTAATATGTATTGGCAATAAATCGATATCGATAATTAAAATCTGCGCAGGTAGGCACCTCGAATGCACGTTTATATAAAAGTTCAATTTGTTACATGTAACTGCGCGAGATGACTATAAATATTGCGTTACCCTTTTTAACTGGGATCGTAAATCCGAGTGATTTATGATCGCTTCGCTCGAGGAAGGGGCCGTCGCTGCCAACACTGCGTCAGGATTTCAGGCCTTTGGATTTTGGAGTATGAGGGTTACAACTATTTTCAATTGCTTATATTTTGACGATATTGATTATAAATGCATTTCTTACTTTCGCCTTATAAAATATTGTCTTTAACATCCGGTCCAGGCCGCAGTATCCCATATGATAAGATGGTGTTTCTAATTTGTCGATGCTGAACATCAACTCAACTTATGTTCCATTGAGAGCTTTCTACGTTTTATGTAGATGTCACTACTAAGGTGGTCCAGGAAATCTATACTCGAATTTTTGTCACAGAAATCCGTAAAATTTTTGATTGAGTCTGAGAAATGATACCCTGGAAGTTTGAGCAAAAACTGTTTGCAGAAACACGTGTTCCACAGCTCCTAAAGTTTCCTCTTTTAATTATATGTAAGATATTAAAAAGTAGAACTATGACTGTGACGCATCCATATGAGCCGTATTTTAATTAAAATTTAAAATAGTTTTCAATTCTTCCAAAAATTTATATTTAGTGCGGAGTTGCAAAATTATGACATTTTCTAAATCGAGTAAGTTTTGTAATACACGGAATAGTCTTCACGTGGGTCTCGTAAGCTAAGAATCCTAGAAAAACATAGTTTTTCTTTATTTGATTAATTATTTGAAATGTTACTACTATACGCCAATGTTTAAAGAATTTTTATTCTATTCTATTCTAACTAGCTCACCATTGCCAAGATATGCAACATTTATCTTTCTGATGTACGTTTGCTTCTCCTACAATCGTAGTGTCACACACTCTGCAGTTGGGCTCCTAGCAGCAATTCCTTGAAACTTTGACGATGCACCCTCTGCATTTTTTGTTGGTTTTAGTATCTCGCAAATTGGCGTGTCTAGGTTTTCGTGTATCTAATTCTCAAACTCTATTCGCGCTTCCGGATTCTGCAAATTCTCTGTCTCGATTCACACCTACTTCGTGTTTTAAGTTCTCATTCTTCTCGATCCCTGACCTAGGTTAATTTTTGAAACTAAGTGGCATCCGTTTCACATTCAGAACCTCTCATAACCCTTGTAACATTCATTACTAGTTCTTTCAGTCTCTGATCTATCGTTTAAATTATCCCAGAAGGCGTCTCTCACTTTATTTCTTTTTCCATCAACAGGAGCATCACAGGCTATGATAAGTAATCTTCTGATTCCTATTATCATTTTATTCTACAAAAATCTTGGAACTATGCTTCTTGATATGCTGTGTTGAATCCTTGATATGCTGTGCTGCTGTCTTATTCATAATCAGATCGACTGCTTGGCACCACATGATTCACTATCTACTCCCAACCATAGGTCGACTCCGTTTTTAACTCTAGATTTCTAATATCTAGCATCATTATGTACATTGATTATTGTAATTTCCTTTCCTTAAGATCATTCGCTACTCTAGCATTCCAAACACTCAGTCTCCATTCATCGCCTAAACATTTCTTAACAACACTGAAATATTGTCAGGAAAATAAGATAATTATAATAATTAGTAAATTGGTTCTTTGAATTAATTTTCAAACTGGTTCGATTAAAAAATCTTATAGACCGAGTCCACTACAAATCAGGCAGGGCCCTACACTTGAAATCGGAGAATCCCTCGAGGGCGAAATATCTTGTTTTTTAAAGGAAATTAGGCAATAAGAACTTTTCCGATTTGCAAACAGAATTTTTCCTAGTGTTTCCTAGTACTTTATTAGCAGCGTCACGCGGGATAAACCATTTTTGAGGTCGGGAGAATTTTTTTTTCTAAAAATGTAGTTTTTAATTAAGTTTGTAAACTACTTAAAATATCGTAAAAGAACAAAAAAGAATTCTCCTGACTATAAAAGATATTTAGGCAACATCGCACTTAAAAGATATCTTCATTATGAAAGTAAAAGTTAGAAGAATTGACAAAAAATTTAGAGGTGGGTTTTTTCGGAAAATCAATGTTTAATTTTTGCAGAAAAGCTACTGCGATTTTGTTAATTTTAAACCTTTTTCAATTTTCGGCGGATCTTGAATGAAGGCGATAAACGCTATTAGAATCGAAAAGAAAATAATAAATATCTCAATTAGGCCGAAAGTTATACAGGTTTAAAGAACGAATCCCGGGTTTTTAATAGACAAAAAACAAAATTCAAACATACATAATTTTCTAAAAAAATTCTGTTTGCAAATCGTAAAGATAAGTATCGCCTAATTTCCTCTAAAAACAACATATTTAGTCGCAAAAATCTATTTTTTTACACAATATAAAATTATTAAATATTGAAAATTATTCAAATATTTTATACCAATTTAGCGTAGGTCAATTAATGATAACGTATAAAAAAGGTCTGAAAAAACAGCTAATAAACTGGAATACCGTGAATTGAGGCTACACAGAGCATTTCCGGGAAAGCGACGCACATTTGGTTCTGAATTTTTGAATTTAATATTATTTTCTTCTAGGTAAAAGGTATAGAGAATTCAAACTAATAATTGTAAAATTTTAATTTCTAAGCCCAAATGTAACAGTATCGTGTTTTGAATATATGAGTCGTGTTTTAAACATGAGTCGTTTAGCTCCAGCTTACGGTACATACAAAAATTCTCATTTTATACTACTTATGGCTTTGTTTTTTATGGAAAATGAGAGGGCATGAGGGTAAAAATGATACATTTATTGCCCATTCGCAATCGATGAATGTTTTCCAATAGGGAACAACACTTTTTATTTAACGTTACTTGTACATTTTCTCGTCTTATATGCATATTTTCGAAAGTTACGCTTTTCCCAGAGAAATTACATTACATCCTATTTTTCCGTGCATTGAAATGTATTTTATCAATACTATTACATAATTTTTTAATTAATAGAATATATAGGATAATAAAAGCAGTGAACAAACAGTTGTAGCAAATGTTGAAACCAAAATCTGAATCTTGGAACTCCCAAATCGTAACTTCTGGAAGAATTATTACAGTTCGGTTTGATTTTATTTGGGTTATAAGTAAATAATGGCACAGAAATACATTTCAGAGAATTGCTTTTTGATCCAAACGATACACTCGTAAGATTTGTGTCCGCAGTTTCCAACTTTGGCAGTTTCCTGTTTCAAGATAGATGTAGCACGACTGGCAAGTATGAATGTTGAAAAAAGTCTTAACTGTTGAGATATAGGGGGAAATGTCACATCAGAGCAAAATAAAGTAGCGTCTTCAAAGAAAAAATTTATGACGAACCAGGGATTTACGTATATCGATACACAAGATGGTGTTAATTTGAACGTTGAAGGAGAATGTTCCTCACATAAATTACAGTCATATATCTCACTTCTACACGCTGCTTCGGTTCAAGGGCTTGTCACAAGCAGCTGTCATTGAGAAATATCGCGAAAAGAGCAATCGTTACATGAAAATCTGATGGTTTTGTAATCATCCTAGCTCATTATTCTCAGCTTCTCACGAAAAATAGAACACAGTTTTATTTCTATTTACTTAGTTGAATTGTTGCACGAAGGTCCAAAAGTTGATTAATGTGAGTACGCCGAAAGTTAAACAGCTGCTCAGGTCAAATGAAAAATCACGACAGGCAGCAATATGTTTAAGGAGCAGTCTGCGGACTGCCAACAAATGGTTGCGAAAATACAACAAGCCGAAAACCTGCCGACCCGTCCTAATGATGCAATTCGTTCTCTTTTATGAGGCGCGTGACGTAACAAAGGACCATCATTTATTCCTTGCATCCTAGATGGTAATGAATGTTAAAAAGTTCAAATTGTGTATGTATGTGAATCATCTTTCACAGAAGTTAGAAAGGAAGTCATTATAAAGCAAACTACGATTTCCTTACAGAAAATATAAGGCAACATAAACTTGCAAAAATTATTACAAAAAATAAACTAGAATACGATGAAACCTACAATTTCATAAGTCTGAACAGAACTTGTAATTTCAGATCATATTTATAGCTGGAGTTACTAGACATGTTATCTGAGCATCAAGGCATAATATTTAAAGCTTGAGGTTTCAAGTGACTTGACTCGAATTTTCAAGATGAAGGAGTCCCATCACAGCGAAGCGTTGAGTTTTTCGAGAATCTTATTTGCAGAACCGTAGCGAATGTAAATTACTCCTTTCGGGCTTCTTGAAAAATCATGCAATTGCGTGACGAGTAAATATACGATTGCATTTTAAGTCCTTTGAGTAATAACACCGCAGGGAAATTCGACTCACGTACTTCAAAATATAGGTGCAAGTAATTTCTTGGAAAATCTCCAGGATCTACAATTTACTATTGTGATTACATTTTATCGCAATCATTTATTACATAATATATTTACTGAAATTGTCGAAAATGGATTAGGGAACGGAAGATCTTCAAAAATCCACTCATTTATTGTCATTTAAATTCAAAAGTCAGTCGACTCTCTTTTTAATCGATTTCTTTGTCAACTTTCGAGCAGTTTAAATGCAGTCAAGATTCAGTCTTACAACGGAGCGCACATGCTCGCACGAATACAGAATCTTAAATAGGAATTAATCTTTGCGATCTGACTACAAGGTGCAACAAAATTGTATTAAATCAATCTTAAATTATACTGCAACATTTTTAGGACATTTTTTATTATTAAATATTGACTTTTTCCTTTAACCTGAACCACGAAATATAACAACCTTAAATCAGCTTATAGCCGTGTCCACAAATCTTTACTGACTTCTTCTAAAATATACTTTAACCACTATTTAGGTAAAGAAGCAACAACACAAACTATTATATTTTAGTTTTAGTTTTATGTTTATACAGAAAGAAGGAAAAGTTAAAAAAAGGCGAGCAATATCAGATGGAAAACGAGCAGACATGCGGAGCACATGATATATATTATATATCAATTGATAGAAATAAATAAATTATAGATCAATACTGCAGCGTCGCTTTATTCACGGGAAACATTGAATCTATATCAATTAAAAAACTTCATTATTAAGTATTCCAAATAGGTTCACGAGCATCAACTTCCCGCTACATGTTTGGTAATGCGCCTCGTAATATTAATTTTATCTATTTACAAGTTGAAGATAATTTTCTAACGATCAAACATAATATGTTAGTACAATCAGATATCTATATTCTCTCGCAGTTAAAAAATTGTGGTTTTATCTTGAGAGTGATTAGCATATAAAGCTATGGACTTACAATATACAACACTACGAAATTTTCCCTTTAAAATGGTTGTCCGTGCCCTATTCTTAATAAGACTTTTATTTAGAAATGTTAACTAACTTGAACTATTTGTGATAATTGACATCCTTCAGAAAAGCCAGACAATAAACTTTATCAAAGTTTTATTACATTTTAGGCAAAATACTACAAGCTTTAATTTTTTTCGCAGATGTGATGAAAAATACTTAAAGAACATTTTTTGCCTTCAAAATTAAGGAATTATCATAAAAACCTTCATTTTTCACTATATGATATTGCTTACATAAATGCATGTAGTACTTTAACGTCATTCGTTCATACGAATACTTTCGTAATACACAGATTTTTCTAAAAAGTGTCCGTATCGCATTACCCACTTCCCTACTTGTAGATTCATTTCATGAAAGTAATAATTGAAGCATCAGTACTGACAATCAATTTTTATTTACAAACAAATAATTCAAATGGACTTTTACATAATATTTATTTAGACTTTAAATTGGCATATGGAGAAAAATGCAAATTTTAGAAAAAGTTTTGAGAACCGGAAATTTTGTAATGAATAACAGACATCCAGTATTGTGTTCAACAATCCCGGACTGAGAACTGGTAGTTTCGGAATCGGGATCCACGATATAAATTTCGAACCCTTTTCTCTGCCTTCCAGGACTGAGTCCTGAGTGCCATTGTAGCCAGAAGTCTACTTCTGGGTGGAGAGCTAAGTACCTGTATGTAAAACTTCGACGTGATACCCAAGATTTAACAAGAATTTTTCACAGCAGACACGATATCAGATAGATAAACAAATTTGTAACAAGAGATTTTAGAGGAAAAATTATTCATATATCTCTTAATTTTACCTCGTGCTGTACAAAACGACGGAACAAAAAGATAGCATGCCATCCATCGGAATAACTGTTGACAACTGTCAGGTTTTGAAGAGTTAAGTAAATCCTCACAAAGCTTCTCCCTACATTTTCTCGAAACCTAATAATATTTTGTAATCAAATTTTTTTTGTATCGATTCAGTATCTCAAGAGCTGAAAAGTCACTTATCACTTTAAAAAAAA